>MDKF010125315.1:0-62900 GCA_026770625.1 Nicotiana glauca | reverse complement strand
CCTTGCCCCCAAACCATCCCCCCCCCCCACCGTTCAGTCGTCTCTCTCAGAGACGAACACCGTCTCCACCAAACCCTAGCCGCCATCCCATACCTTCGCCTAAAACCCGGTGGCAGCAACGATGTCGGTCACCAAATTAACAACCCTAAGCCTTCTCCCCACCCACAACCCAAATCCATGGTCCACTAACTTCGAATCATCCCCCATCGTCTCGAATCTTCGTTTGAAGATTCGAGCAGAACCCTAAAGTTGACCAATCCAGCCCAAACTCACACAAGATATACACCAGGCCTCCCTCACCCCTGAACCACCAGTGGTTCCCTTCGAATCACGTTGGAACCGTTCAAGCCCCAAATCGAACCACAGAACCCTAGAAAGACAAAACCTGGGCTCTATCTAAAATTAAGGGAAATTTGGGTGTCTAATCGACCTTAGTCGAAGTGTTCTCAGTCGAGAACACTTGATTAAGGTCCGTTCGACCTCAAAAGTTCGAGCCAGAGTTCGTCTGGTTTCCGATTTCTTAAGGTATTTTTGTTTCTCTCTTTTATTTGTTGTTTTGTTTTATTGTTATTTATTTATGTTATTGTATTGATTTTCTTTTCGACTTTTGTTCATTATTTTTCTTCTTATTCTCCATCTGACCTTTTATTTGGTTTAAATTTGCTTCTGTTCGTTGTGATTATATGTTATAAATTATGTAATCGTTTATTTGAGTTTCGTCGATTAGTTAGTTTCCTTATAGCCCCTGTTTTTGTCAATGCCACTCAAATCACCTGTTTACCTGTTTCATTCTGATTCTTTGTTGTCAATTGTTATATGTTATAGCCTATGTAATCGATTAATTAAGCTTCGTCGATTAGGTCGTTCGTGTTTATAGTTTTGGTTGTGCTCTTCGAGCTGTTTGATTATTAGTTGGGTTCTGTTGTTTAATTAACTATGAAACATTTGGCATTCCGTTGTTTGTAGTTTTCTGATTATTAGTTGTCTGATTAATAAAGTGTCTGTTTGATTATAAGCATGTTCTGAATCATTGAATCTCTCGTCTTTGAAATAATTTTCTGCCTTAAGCTACTGATTGATTGATAGTTGGAATTCGTTTATAGCTGTAGTAATTTAGTGATCAATTAGAAATTAGTTGTTAGGGTTATAACTTATAGAGGTTTAATAACAGATCAAAGAAGTTTAGGGATATGGCTGTAATTTCATGAACTTTAGGAGGGTGTTTTAGGGTTTTAAAAGATTTGAAAATGGTTAATGTTAGTAGTCTGACAGTGGGGTATTAAAATGCCTTTAAACTAATGAATTAATTAGTAGTAGTGGGGAACAAGCCTTAGTGACATGGGAGGTGGGGAACAAGCCTTATAACATGCCCTTAATCCTGGATTAAAAGAAGGAAACAATCTTTAGTGGGGTTTTAAAAGAGAATTGGCAGGCCTATTTTTGGGTATAAGTATAGGGGGATAAGACTTAGTTCTGGGTGGTTTTTAAAAATCCAAAAAGGTCAGAGATTGAAAGAAAAAACTGAAGAAATTTGTTTTCTTTTACTGCTGAAAATCAGTAATAGTACTAGTTACTGTTTCTGTTGGTGTTTGTTGTTGGTATTTTCTGGAATTAGTCAGCTGGAAAATAAATTAAAAAGAGTGGATGGCCTGAGAGTTATTTTTCTTTGAGAGTTTAAAGAACAGAAAATCAGAAAGCATACTGTTTCATTGCATCTTTTGGTCGAGTCTGTTTGTTGGGTGTTGCTGCTGTTATTTCTGGTTTGATTTCACTGGGTTCCTGGTTCGTCTGTGTTGCTGTTGGTATTGCTGGGGTTTCAATTAGTTTTCCTGAATTTGTTGCTAGGGTATATTGTTGCTATTACTGTTGCATTGGCTGTTTTAAGGACTTGTATCTATTGCTGTTGCAACTGCTGTTACTGATCTGCTACTGCTGACTTTCTCTTCTTCTTCCATTATAAACATTTCCAGGTACACACTTCCAGAACCATGTGTTGATGTAAGTTTGAATTTAAAGCTGGAGTTGAAATGAATTGAGAAATGCACATTTGCCTGCTTCATAGTATCTGTGTTCGAGATGTAATAATAGGATGAATGATAGATAGTTTGTATTTGTTTAGACTCATTCCAATTGTATTTACTTTGTGTGAATTGGAACGTACTCGAACTAATGTGGACTGTTAAATAGTATGCTGCTAGATTAATTAGATGTATTTCCATGTGTTTAGAAATCTAGTTGGTTTAGCTGGTATGGGTAGTGTAACGCCGAATCTCAGTAGGCCTCTGTACGTATTCCGTTGAGATATTGGGTTTTGTCGCTCGG
The DNA here is from genome assembly GCA_026770625.1 of Nicotiana glauca. Classification (NCBI taxonomy): domain Eukaryota; kingdom Viridiplantae; phylum Streptophyta; class Magnoliopsida; order Solanales; family Solanaceae; genus Nicotiana; species Nicotiana glauca. The sequence continues at coordinate 60,578 of MDKF010125315.1, read as the reverse complement.
TTATTTGCCTAGTTTGGTTTGTTTACTACTGAAATCATGAACCAAAGTTTATGGTATACTGATTGGTTAGTGTCTGCAAAAGCTTACACCTAATTTGAGTAAGGGAACTAATGGTGTTAAGATGAAAATATATAAAAAAAAAATAAGGTTAGTTGAGTCTTTGGATGATATCGTATAATATTTGGTTAGTTTTGTTGATTTTTATTCTGAGTTGTTTTATTAATTTGCATTTGATAAATGGTTAAGCCATAAAATGGTGTAACGTGGAATCATGTTCTTGTTTAATAGTTGGACTTGAAGTAATTTCGGTTATGTTCATTTACTATCCATCAACTACCTGTGACTGCGATCATAGCCAAGGAATACATATATCTGCAATAATTTCTATAACTCTAATCTTTACAATAAGCTCAAAGATAGAAGATCATAGCTACTTTAGGATCGGCCTTTAAATAAAATAAACGAGACGAGCCTCGCCAAATAAAACGCACAAACTGCAGGGCCCTCATGAGTGTATATATTAAAATACTTAGGTTTCGGGACGGGCTGTTTAGCGAATTTTATGGCTTTCCCCAAAATAATAATACGCTAGTCTCTTTAGGTGAGTCTTTAATAATTTTACCTTCTTAAACTCGGGTACACATTTATGTGACCCAAAACCAAATCTCAACGGAGTCAAAATATGTCAATAACCGTGGGTACATTGATGTGACGTGGTTTGAGATGTGTTTTCACGACGTTGCAATTCTTATAAAATAACAATAATCAAAAGCGTTTAAAAGGTAAAAATGTACATAGGTTTAAGCATGTACCAAAATCAGATAATTTTTAGCCAAATATAATAGTTTAAGCGACCGTGCTAGAACCACGGGATCCGGGGGTGCCTAACACCTTCCCTTGGGTCAACAGAATTCGCTACTTAGAATTTCTGGTTCGCAGACTTCACTTGGAAAGTCGAAACTTTCCTCGGATTGGGATTCAAGATAAACCAGTGACTTAGGACACCAAAAGCCAAACCTTTCCCAAGTTGTGACTCTGAAATAGATAAATAATCCCATTTCGAATAATGTCCGTTTAAATGGAAAAACTCCCTTATACATTTATCCTCCCTCGGGGTAGGTACGTAAAAAGGAGGTGTGACAACTGCTATTTTTAAAATTTTTCACTCATTATATACAAGCCAGTCAACATGCAAAGCCAAGCAAATAAATGCACAAGTAGCATGTAAGATGCATCAGGATGGTCATTTCAATTCAGGTCACCTGTCCTAGACGGACCCAACCCCTGTGTTGAGTCCCCTAAGTCAAATGCACATGATGCAAACAAGCGTACTACTAGGGATCCGACATGAGTTTATTGTTCTTCTAGGTTTAAACCCTAGGTTTATTGGTCTAAACATGGCTTACCCGAGCAGACAACTCGGGCCGAGGGGGAGGCCGCGTACCGGGGATACAGAATTCCGCCGGCTTAGAAACTTATCCAAACCTCATTCTAAATTGGGAAAGACTCTAAATAGAAGAGAAGCTACACGAAGTGAACCCTTCTCCATGATGTAGAAGACTCAGAGAGAGGAAGGGATTCGCGACCGTTTATATATACAATCTCAACAAATATCAAAGCGGTAAACTATTTAGCACATATAGCATGGAACATGTAGAAAAGTCAGATAAAGCCAAATACAACAATTCTACTAAGATCGAATTCTCGAACCCTGAATCAGAATTCTAGGTTCGTGTCCCCAGCAGAGTCGCCAGAGCTGTCACACCTCCTTTTTCGCTACTACACCCCGTGAAGGGTATAATAAAAGGAGTTTTCCAATTAAAGGACAATCGAAACGGGATTCGTTTGTTGAGATATTTAGAGTTGCCACTTGGGAGATTAATGGTGTTCCAAGTCACCGGTTTGAATCCCAAATCGAGGAAAAGGTTTGACTCTGTATTACAGTCTGCGAACTAGAAATCCGGGTAAGGAATTCTGTTAACCCGGGAGATGGGGTTAGGCATTCCCGAGTTCTGTGGTTTTACCATGGTCTCTCAACTACTATATTTGGCTAAAATATAATTTTAATACATGTCATCATATAGTGCAATTTTAGAATATTTTACCGCATTTAATTAAAAATTTTAAGAAAGTGAACGTCGTTTAAAAATGTATTTTTGGATCACGTCGCATGAAATACACCCGGATCCTCGACACATTTTAATCCAACATTTTGGAATTCGAATTTGGGTTGCATGAAATGCACACCCGTATTTAGGAAAGTAAAATTATTAAAAACGCGCCTAAAGTGACTAGCGTGTTAATATCTTTGCATTGAGGCCCTGAGAATTCGTTAAATGGAACATCCCGATTTTTTAAATATTTAAGGAGTGATTAAAGAGGGCCACGTGATTTGTGATTTTATTCAGCGCGGCACACCTCGTTTAATTTTTAATAGGCCAACCTAAAGGAACTAGGGTTTTCTATTAAGCATTGTCTCTAAAGGGCCTAATTAATTAGCATTATGAAATTTGGGCCTCTAGCTCAAGTCCAAATTTAAACAAGAGGAGAACCTCTTAATTTAAATTCGCTACCTAGCTTCGAAGGCCCAAAGATGGTGCTATAAAATGTAACCAATAAAAATGAGATTACAAATTCTTTAGCGAATTGGGCCTAAGAGCTGGCCCAGGTGAGAATTCAATTAAGCTTAGCCTGTAATGGCTAATCACGCTTGGGTCCTAAAGCAAGCCCATAGCTGAAACAAACATGGAGCATGGTTCACAACACAATAGACTCAAATGATTTGGTGAGATAATGTTCCAAACCCACTGCTATGTGAATGGGTCAGAAATAAACTTAAACATCATAGCCTAATCAGCCCAAACCAACGAGGCCCAATACAAGATGCAAATAGCTCTTAAATTCCACGTTTCATTGTTACATCAAACTTGAGGCTAGACTTCATTATTTTTCATAATGTGTAAATGATAGGTAAAACAAAAGTAACATGCAAAACTAAAAGCCAAATTCCATGTTCATACCCAAGCTATAGGGATATTGGTGAATTAATTCACTTACTGGAACTTTACACTCTAACATGACAAAATGAAGCCTCGCTCATATATTATTTGTTTTGAACTCGCTATTGGACTGAAATGGGGAATGAGTATAATGAACTGTCAAATGCAAGTAAAAGGATGAAATGCACATATTCTGTAGTTCTACACTTTAGTTATGGCTTGTAAAACTAGTCCTGTTACAAATGTTCGTTCAGCCTAGTACTTAACATTCATATGAACATATTAATTTCAGAATCAGTTTCATGACATTCTTCAATCTAAAAAGTCAAACTATCATAAGAAATTAAACCACATTATACTAAGACTGATACTTATGTTAAACTACAAGGCCTGTTTAAACTGAACTTAAACTTCAAATTACTCTACAGCCTAAAAGTAAATCAACTACAACTAGTACTCTATTTATAATGTTCACATGGAGTTGAAAACAAATAACAGTTCATACAGTCCAATGAGTACAAAATGGATAATAGTCTAAACAATACTATTGAATGAAGTGTCTAATATGCAAATCAACGTGGATTCACGTGAAGCAAAATAAGTTGTTCCAAATTCCTCTTCAAACGTATTCATTCGTATAGATCCAACCTTCATACAACATTTGAAGTAAAACAAAATACCTGGATATGACCAAAACAAAGGAAAACTCAAGTCAGGAGGTAGCAGATGGGAGCAGTAGCAAGAAGCAATCAACAGCAGCGATTTTAAATGAAATTAACACCCAGGAGGCGATATCAACTAATCCAGGAGCTATTTCAATCAAGTAGAACCAGTGAACAACCCAGAAACTGCTCGAGTGAACCAAAACAACTTGAAAATTAGCCTAGGAACGTCTGAACCTCAAGGATACTCCGGCCATTTTTCAACTTTAAGTCAACTGGAACACTATTTTAAAGCTGGAAATCCTAAGGTCACTCTAGGAATTTCAATGGAATAGTAATTCCTAGTTTTGATTGCCTGATATTTTCAGGAGTTTAGTATTTTGATTTGGAAAAAAAAATTGATTTTTTTTTATTTTTCCTAAGTTCTAGAATGGGAATTTTGAATTTTCAGATCTCAAACTTGTAGAAAATGTTGCTTGGAGGGAAATTTAGGAGCTGGAATTTTTGGAAATTTCAGGTGTGTGAAAAACCCTCAATGGAGGCAAGGGGGCTGCCTTTTATAGGCAAATTTTAGGGGGAAGCTTCTAGATTTCTCTCACACTTTTTTCCCCTATTTTATTTTTAGATTTTATTCCTTAGTCCTAAAGTCTTGACTTGTTGCCTAAGTTATTACCCTAAAACTACTAAAATTTAAACTAAGACCCTCTTCTAGAAGAGCCTAGAGTGTTCTAGCTTTATCTACAACATTATTCTTATTTAGGTATGCCTATACTACCATTCAATTTGATCTGAAATTACCACATCCCTATAAATCAAACCCAACCCCTTACCCTAATCAACTATCAGCTATAACCTAACAGTCCTAATTCCTGAATTAATGGATCCAAATAACTCTAATCAGGACTTGAATTAACTAACTAAAAATCCAAATCAACAGGTACTAAAAATCAATAGAAAATTAATAGAAAAATTAATCAATCATTATTGAATCATGAGTTAAGACTGACTTAGTATGAACATAAACAGAAATCAACTTAAAACCCTAAATCAATTCAAAAACAAACTAACAAATATACCCCGAGCAGGATCCACACAAAACACATCAGGATTTTGAAATCAAAATAAAACAAACAAGAACACAATTAAACTATCAAAATCAACACAAATAGAAATCAAAACAGGATTAACAAAACAAAAATTAAACTAACAGAAATAAAACAAAAACTCATGAGAATAGGAAAGAAAAAGAAAAAGAAAAGAAAAAAAAACCAGGAAGGAAAACTTACTGGTTTAAAACTGAATTGATCATCCTCGAATTTGGCCCCCAAATAATGTTATGTGTTTGTTCTTGATACGAACAAACACATAACATTACCTTAGAACCAATTCGTAACTAGACCCTTCTTTAAAATTCGAAGCAGACATGAAAGAAACCCTAGGTCTAAAATTCGTAAGGTTTGAGTTGGATTTAGGGGAAATTGGTTTGGGATTTAGGTAGAGGAGGATAAGGAGAGTATATGGTGTGAATTTGGTCAAATTTGGAAGAGATAGGGTTTTTGGCCGGAGTTTCAAATCAAGATTCGAAGGATTTGGTTGTGATTTGAGGGAAAATGGCCATGGATATGGAAAAGGGAGGGGAAGAGGACCATGTGGTGTAAGTTTGGGGTGATTTGGAGCATCTCCGCCGACGGAGGCAATTTTCGGCCGGCGGCGGACGGTAGAAGGCAGCGGAGACACGGTGGTCCGATGGTGGGCGGCGGTGGGAGACGGGGAAGGCAAGGGGGTACGAGGAGGGTGACATGTTTGGTCTCTAATTTTGTGAAAGGGGTTATTACATTTTTATGTAAACTCCTTGAACAAATCTAGACCGTTGGATGATAGGCGATGGACGGCTTGGATTCACCTGGGCCAAAACGGAGTCGTTTGTGTATGGGGGGCTGGACTAGGTTTAGACAGGGTGGGCTTGATTTGCTAGTTTGGGAAGGGAATAATTTGGGCTCAGCATTTAAATTCAAAATTGGCCCAAAACTGGTTTAAACACAACCCTTTCCTTTTCTTTTCTTTTTTCTTTTTTATTATTATTTATATTTTTCTGATTTTTATTAAATGCCAAATCAAAAATAAAGACCCGAATTGACTCTAAAATTATATGACTTAATTTCCAAATACACTAATTTCTAATTTAAAAGCAAACTAAGACAAATTAAAGTATAAATGCAAAAGGAACCATTTTGTTATTTTTTCTTTGTAAAGTAACCTAATTACTAATTAACCCTAAAATGTGAAATTAAGCCCTAAATGCAAATGCCAAGTATATTTTTTATATTTTCATTAATTAAAATGCACAAACAAAATGCAAACAATTAACATAAAATGTCACAAAAATCCACAAAGTTGCAAATAATGAAAGAAATTATTTTGTTTGAATTTTTTGGGAGTAATTCATATAGGGAAAAAAGCACGTGCTCACACCATCAGAAACTGAAACAAGGAAAAGATGGAAGATTTGAGCAACATCAAAAAGGAAAACTCGGTTGAACGGGTAGAAATCACTCAGGGTACTCGGGTCTCCAAAGAAAGTGCTTCCCAACTTGAGCAGAAACTGTTGAAATTTTAGGAGGAACTTGATCAGGTCTGGACTGGCAAGCTTGTCATTTTCCCTCACCACCCCAAATCTCAATTTTCTAAGCACTCAAAACCCCACACCTTCATAAAACATCTCGAAACCAAACCATCTTGCTCCTCACCATCACTGCAATACTTGCCACACTTCCAACAATACCCCACTGCTCATCCCAGAACCTTTGAACTCCACAAATGACCTCTCCACACTCACCATAACACCCCCGTATATGTGGAAACTATGCCACACTCTACTCAACCCATTTCAACCACACCCGAGTCAGAGGATAAAGACTCTCTCATCAGGAATCTGGTAGAAGAACTCAAGAAACTGACTAGCCGAATCCATGACGTTGAAGGTAGTAAGGGAATCGAGGGACTAAACTATGAAGATCTGTGCATACAGCCCGATGTCGAACTGCTCGAGGGGTACAAACCTCTTAAGTTCGAAATGTTTGATGGAACATGAGATCCTAGGGTCCACTTGAGAACATATTGTGACAAACTGGTCGGAGTGGGAAGAGATGAGAAAATATGTATGAATCTTTTCATGAGAAGATTGAAGGGAGACGCTTTATCTTGGTACATTAGCCGGGATCCAAATAAGTGGTCAAGCTGGGTAAGCATGGCATCTGATTTTATGAACAGATTCAGTTTCAACACAGAGAATGCACTAGATGTGTTCTATATCCAAAACTTGAAGAAGAAACCAAGAGAAACCTTCTGTGATTATGCTACTCGATAGAGATCAGAAGCTGCTAAGGTTAGGCCTGCTTTAGAGGAAAAGAAAATGAAAAAATTCTTTGTTCAGGCCCAAGACCCACAGTATTATGAGAGATTGATGCTGATCAAGAATCACAATTTTTCTGACATCATCAAGTTAGGAGAAAGGATCGAGGATGGCATCAAGAGTGGTATGGTCACGAACATTGAAGCTTTGTAGGCTACCAATAAGGCTTTACACTCTGGTGGCACGTCCAAGAAAAGGGACGTAGGTGCTGTAATGGTTGCACAGAGGACCAAATGCCCTATCAAGTACCAAACATACCCAATACCTCTAATCATATCTCAACCTACCCTAAATTACCAAACACCCTCATCCACTTACCAAACTCCACCACATACTTATCAATCAGCTCCACCTCCCGTATATCAACCCATTTCACCCAAATACTCCCAACCAGCACATGTTTACCAAGCCTACAATGCCCGACCATCCCACTATCAATCACCTCCCCCACGTCAAAACTTCCATAGACCTCGACCAAATTTTGACCGCAGACCTCCCAAATAGTATACCGATATTGCTGAACCAATTGACCAGCTGTACAAAAGGCTTAAGGCTCCTGGTTATGTCTCCCCTATCCTTGCCATAACCCTAGAATACCCTTCTCAATGGGTCAACCCAAATAAATCCTTTGTGTACCATTCCTACATGAAGGGACAAACCATTGATGAATGCCGCTCTCTGAAGGATAAGATTCAAACTTCGATTGATAACAATACCATTATAGCAAAGGAGCATGCTCTGAATGTCCTTAATAACCCTCTGCTAGACCACAAGGGTGGAGGCGTTCACATGATCGAGATTGACGATAATTGGGACCCCAAGGGAGCAATTGGGCTAATCATAGAAAGCGACGATCCAAAAAAGCTAGTAGTCACGCTTAATCCAATTGTGGTCTAGATCCATCCTTCTGGGACGTCGAGGTAAACAAGTCCATACCACTCGAGTTTGAAGCACCACCCATTGCAAAGACGCTAGCGCCAATTTAGGTTGAGTTTATGTCACCAGCAAAGACACCTACACCCTTTGAAGTTGCAGTCTTACCGCCTAGGAACCTGCTCCGATCGGAGTAAAGATAGCCATGCCGATTCCAGTGGCAATGTCGGCAGTAACACCATTTCACACAAAAGCCATACCTTAGGACTACACAGGCAAGGTCAGGTTCGGGGAAGCTGTTGCGGCTTAGGGTATGACATGAACCGGCAGGGTTTATACCCCTGAGCATTTGGCTGAATCAAGAAAGTAGGCCTCCAGTTGGCCAACCATCATTAAAACCAGGCCCGACGATCTCTGGAGAAAGATACAAGCCAAAGAATATTCAGTCATTGAGCAACTGAATAAAACATCGGCACAGATTTCTATCATTGCCTTGCTACAAAATTTCGATGCACACAAGAATGCCCTGTTAAGGGTGTTGAGTGGGGCATATGTACCAAGTAACATCACCGATGGAAATATGGCAAACATGGTTGGCCAGGTGTTAGAAAGTCACAAAATTACTTTTCACGAAGATGAGCTGCCGCCAGAGGGGTTAAGTCACAACAAGGCATTGCACATCACCTTGCAGTGCAAAGATTATTTTATTACAAGGATCTTGGTTTATAGGGGATCCAGTCTCAACATTTTTCCATTGGTAACACTCAAGACATTGGGAAAAAGGATGGATGAGATCAAGGACGGGGCCATCAACGTCAAAACTTTCGACGGTTCTCAATGGTCTACTATTGGGGAAATTAGCTTGTGTTTGCAAATGGGGCCTACTTGGTTCGATGTTGATTTTCAAGTGGTAGATGTGCCAGCGTCCTACAATTTGTTGTTGGGACGACCATGGATTCACGCCGCTGGGGCCGTGGTGTCAACACTAAATTAAGAAAAGAAGTTTGAGTGGAATCACAGGGAGGTGATCATTCATGGCGATGGTAGGAATCCCATATAGTCTCGTCAAACCATCCCAGCAATTGGAGGAAGAAGAAGGATAGGCGGAGAAACTTAACACCATATTGAGCGAGTCAACGCCATCGATAAGGACAAATGGTGGGATAACAAAATTGAAAGCATACTGAACTGGAGCGGGCATGAACCTAGCAAGGGACTTGGCAAAAACCTCCAAGGAATCGCTAAGCCCATCAATGTCAAGAAATATGGTACCACATTCAGATTGGGATATGAGTATACTTGGGAGGAATTCAACCACTGGTCGCGACCATGGCGCGGTTCTTAGTATCCTTTTGAGCAACCAATACCCCGTTTGGAGCAGAATTTCCAGTCGGCCAAGGTCATTTACGGGTCAGAAGAGGAGGAAGCACTAGCGGCAGTGAGGAATTTGTTCTTAGAAGACGATAGTATAGACGGTTGTGTCATTTTCGAGGAGGAGGGGGAGAAAGGCCCTTCCCTATAGGCTATAAGCAGAGGATCACGCCTCAATAACTGGACTATCAGGATCACTAGAGCCCTGCGAGCCTTGGGTAGCAAGGCTGAACAAGCATCATGCGCTATTTTATTTTACTAGTTTACTTTCCTTTCGCATTTTTATTTTTTTTGCAAGAAAGAGCTCTGATGTTCAAAAACAAGTTATGGAATTTATCTAAGCATTTCAGATTTCATATAAATCTTACTCTTATAATTTTATCTCATTACTTTACTTATATAGTATTACTATTACTTATCTTGATGGACCAATGATTGTGACATGCAACGAGACAACGCAAAAAACGGACATAGATTCAGAGGAAGATGATATACCGGAGGAAATCATTAAAGAAGTTGAGAATTTTGAGAACAGACCTAAGTCCAACCTGGACGAGACTGAAATTGTTAACCTGGAAGATGTAGAAAACATCAAAGAAACACGAAGAAACGTTCACTTATCACCGTCAGAAAAGAGAGAATACACAGAATTTCTAAGGAAGTATGAGGACATATTCGGCCGGTCATACGAAGACATGACTCGTCTGAGTACATCTATCGTGGCTCACAAATTGCCAACTGATCCAACATGTCGGCCAGTAAAACAAAAACTCAGAAAGTTCACGCCAGACATGAGTCTGAAATTCAAGGAAGAAGTCACTAAGCTGGTCAAAGCTAAGGTTCTCAGGGTAGTAAAGTGTCCAACATGGTTAACCAATATTGTGCCAGTGCAAAAGAAGGATGGGAAGGTTAGAGTCTGTGTCGACTACCGAGATCTCAACCGGGCTAGTCTAAAAGATGACTTCCCCTTGCCAAACATACACATCTTGATTGACAATTGCGCCACGCACGAGTTGCAATCATTCGTAGATTGTTTCTTTGGGTATTATCAGATCTGGATGGATGAAGAAGATCTTGAAAAAATGGCTTTCATTATGTCGTGGGGAATGTAGTGCTACAAGATGATGCCATTTGGGTTAAAGAATGTGGGGGCCACCTACATGAGGGCCATGACTACCATTATCCATGATATGATATATAAGGAGATCGATGTATATGTGGATGATGTCATCATCAAGTCCAAGAAAGCCACTGATCACATGGAAATATCTGAGGAAGTTTTTCAACAGACTGAGAAGGTACAACCTGAAACTGAACCCCGCAAAGTGTGCATTTTGGGGTTCCAGCTGGAAAATTGATTTGGTTTATTGTGAGTCATCGGGGGAATAGAACTGGATCCATCAAATATCACCCAATTCATAGCCTAATCTACTGTTATTTGTGAACCGATCTTCATAATGTTGAAGAAAGATGCCTCCACCAAATAGACCGATGATTGCCAGAAAGCTTTCGACAAAATCTAGGAATACTTATCAACACCACCAGTCCAGGTCCCGCCTGAGCCAGGTAGACCTTTGCTACTCTACATCGCAGTGTTAGATGGTGCCTTCGATTGCGTCCTAGGGCAACATGATGAAACAGGGAAGAAGGAGCAAGCCATTTATTATCTCAGTAAGAAGTTCATCTCCTACAAGGCCTGGTATTCTCTATTGGAACGCACCTGCCGTGCTCTAACTTGGGTGGCCCAGAAGCTGAGGCACTACTTCTGCATCTACACTACATCTCTCATATCCAGGATGGATCCTTTGAAGTACATCTTTCAGAAGCCCATGCCCACCGATAAGCTTGCCAAATGGCAGATCCTATTGAGTGAATTCGACATTGTCTACGTGACTCAAAAAGCAATCAAGGGACATGCACTAGCAGATCATCTTGCTGAAAACCCTGTAGATAGAGAATATGAACCCCTAAAACGTACTTTCCAGATGAACAGGTATCATCCATAGGAGAACATATTGCACAATCATATGATGGTTGGAGGATGTTCTTCGACGGAGCAGTGAATTTCAAAGGAGTTGGCATAGGGGTAGTCCTAGTATCAGAAACTGGCCAGCATTATCCAGTGTCTGCCAAACTCAGGTTCCCGTACACCAACAACATGGCCGAGTACGAAGCCTGCATCTTGGGGCTCAAGATGGCCATTGACATGAATATCCAAGAGTTGCTAGTAATCGGGGATTCATACCTACTTATACATCAAGTACGAGGAGAAAGGGCGACCAAGAATTCCAAGATACTCCCTTATCTGCACCATGTGCAGGAGTTGAGAAAGAGGTTTACGAAGATGGAGTTCCAGCATGTTCCAAGAATCCAAAATGAGTTTGCTGATGCATTGGCCACCTTATCATATATGATACAACATCCAGATATGAACTTCATCGATCCTATTTTGGTGAAGATCCATGATCAGCCAGCTTACTGTGCTCATGTCGAAGAGGAAGAAGATGGAAAGCCTTGGTTTCATGACATCAAGGAATATTTGAAAAAAGGAGAATACCCAGAGCTTGCAAATGCTACTCCAAAGCGCACACTTCGAAGGTTTTCCAACAATTTCTTTCACAGTGGAGGAATCTTGTATAGGAGGACTCCACATCTGGGATTATTAATGTGTGTCGACACAAGGGATGCATCCAAACTGCTAGAGGAAATACATGCCGGGACCTGTGGTCCGCATATGAATGGTTTTGTCTTAGCAAAGAAGATCCTCCGTGCTGGTTACTTTTGGATGACAATGGAGATAGACTGTAACCAGTATGTCCGGAAATGCCACCGCTATCAGATACATGAAAACATGATTAATGTACCTCCAAAAGAGCTTAATACAACAAGCTTACCATGTTTGTTCGCCGCGTGGGGAATGTATGTTATCAGACCAATCGAACATGCCACTTCCAACGGGCACAGATTCATCCTAGTGGCAATTTATTATTTCACCAATTGGGTCAAAGCAGCATCTTACAAAGTAGTGACTAAGAAAGTCGGGGTAGATTTTGTCCACGACCGCATTGTTTGCTGATTCGGGATTCCAGAGTCAATTATTACTGATAACGGTTCCAACCTCAACAATGACTTAATGAAATCTATATGTGAAACCTTCAAAATTAGACACAAAATTCTACAGCCTACCGACCTCAGATGAATGGAACCGTAGAAGTCGCCAACTAAAACATTAAGAAGATACTGAGGAAAATGGTAGGGAAGCATTAGCAGTGGCATGAGAAGCTATCATTTGTTTTTTTGGGGTATCGCACCACAGTACACACATCAACTGGTGTAACTCCCTATATGTTGGTTTATGGTAGGAAAGCCATCATCCCCGCCGAAGTAGAAATTCCTTCCTTAAGGATCATAAAAAAAGCTGAGCTCGAGGACACAGAATGGGTAAAAAGTCGCTACGAGCAGCTGGCTCTAATAGATGGTAAAATAATAAATGTAGTTTGCAACAGCCAGCTTTATCTGAATAGAATATCCGGAGCCTTCAACAAGAGAGTCAAACCAAGACGGCTCACACTGGGGCAGCTGGTATTAAAGAAAATTTTCCCGCTTTAAGATGAAGCCAAAGGGAATTTCTCTCCCAATTGGAAAGGTCTATACATGGTTCACTGGGTTCTAGCAGGAGGAGCCCTCATACTTGCATAGATAGACGGAGAAGTTTGGCCAAAACCAATAAATTCAGATGTAGTCAAGTGCTACTATGTGTAATTTCATGCTTTTCCTATGTGATGTAATTTGAACTACGTCTGACCTGATTCCCGTTTAAGAGGGGATATGTAGGCAGCCTTATGGGTTCGGTCACAATTCAATAAGGTTTGTATTTCCCCCCGGAATTGGAAACTGGGGCAGAATTTTGAGGAGGACCCTCAAAATTCCTAAGTAACTTCACTCGATCATTGCAAGCAACCATCAAAAGTATCAACCAAAAAACTGGGGCAGAATTTTGAGGAGGACCCTCATAATTCCAAAGAAAGAGAGGTTGCAATATCTTGAACCACGTCACAGTCATCGGTTCATCTAAAAACTATTTCTTATATACTTATGTCATATCTTTAACAAACTCATACATGTTTATCATCAAAATCTCTTTATTCAGCAATGCTACCCCTATGATACATACCATGTCATCAGATCAAAACTTAAGAGGGCGAGCAAAGGCAACGGGGACACGAACTAGCCTTTCCCCTTTACAAAACTCACGATTTTTCTTTGGATGCAGGCACCCAAGTCGCAAAATCATATATTACACACTCATACTATTCAGGAACACGACTCTCAGAACAGTCACACCTGTTCACAAATGCTATCCACATACAATAACCCCAGCTGCCACAATATCGCAATCAGCCATCAGCTAGGAGCTAAGAAATTGTCTTACTATTCACCTTTTATTTCTTGCGCTGCATAAGGCTACCATTCTGCCTTTCGAGACTAAACTTTGTCTCCATCTGCATTCTTCATAGCATTGGATAAGGCTACCATTTTGCCTTCCGAGGTTAAGCTCTACCTCCATCTGCATTCTTCCTTGCATTGCACAAGGCTACCATTCTGCCTTACGAGACTAAGCTCTGTCTCCATCTGCATTTCTTGCATTGCATAAGGCTACCATTCTGCCTTCCGAGACTATGCTCTGTCTCCACCTACATTCTTGCATTACCTAAGCCTACCATTCGACCTTTCGAGACTAAGCTCTATTTCCATCTGCATTCCTGCATTACATAAGGCTACTATTCTTTCTTCCGAGGTTAAGCTCTACCTCCATCTGCATAGCTGAAATATCACCACCTCTATTTACATGTTGCATGACTGAAAGATCACCACCTTTATTTGTGTCTTGCATGGCTAAAAGATCGTCACCTCTATTTACATATTGCATCGGCTGAAAGATCGCCACCTTTATCTATGTCTTGCATGGCTGAAAGATCGCCACCTCTATTTAAATCTTGCATCAATTGAAAGATTGACACCCTTATTTATGTCCTGCATTGGTTGAAAGATCACTACCTCCATTTACCTCTTGCATCGGCTGAAAGATCGCCACCTTTATTTATGTCCTGCATCGGAGTAAGATCGCCATCTTTATTTATGTATTGCACTGGCTAAAATATCGCCACTTTATTTACACTTTCATGGGCTGAAAGATCGCCACATATAGCATTGGATGGGCTGAAAGATCGCCAAATTTGTCCAAAAGCGTCATTGTTCGGAGGCACCATTCACATTGCCCGAGAACGCCATGCCATGGCCTGATGACCCCCTTAATCTCTTGCATATCATTATTCAAGGCATCATAGTTCGGAGGCATCATTCTCATAGCCCGAGAGCATCATTTCATAGCATTTGAATCCTTTATCATATGCTTTATGGCCTAGGGAATCATTGTCTAAGGATGTCATCCTAACCGTTCGAAGACAGCATTCATGGTCCGATTGGAACTTGCATCACATTTAAATTTTCACACAATATACACAGCCATTGCTTATTTGCGGGTAAACTGCTGAGCAATGGCCGTCTCAGCAAGAGCAATCCCGCTCCAGTTCCCACAACCGTATCAGACTCTAACCATCTATCCCAACCTAAATATTGCGTCCGTTCTTGAAAGATCTCCATCAGCATATCCCGCCAATGGATCCTGAACTACATATGGCCTGATTCCTGTAAGACCAAGGATATGTAGACAACTTAGGAACCAGAGCATGGTCAATTTCTTCAAACCATTTCACTCGATCAAAATTGGCCAACCTATCCTTACCCGACAACTCTTTCATCCTTCCCGGATAAAGAGAGACAACTGTGGATACCCAATTTTTCCCGCATATTTTTTATATGAAAAATACTTTCAAAGTAATATATATACATATATAAGCATGTTGAAGTATTTTATTGTTTTTTCCAATTTTTAAACCAATTTATCACCCTATTTTAACAGTATAAAATCAATAATTATTCTCAAAAAATTATCATTTTGTTGGTTCAGTTATTGTATTCTAACATTTATACTAATATATAGCTAAGGTAATTTTTTCACATTTTTATAAATTTATTTGGCATTTTAAAAACTAAATTGCACTTAATTGCAATTTTAGCCTATTTTAAGATTTAAGCGTTTATAATTACATATTTGATTCCAGTATTTTTAGTCTAATATTTCTATAAATTAAATTAATTTAGAACCTTTAATTTATTTTTAGAAATCATTTTGCTGTTTTGAATTATTATTATTATTATTTTTCATTTTCCTGCTCTCTATGTTCCTTTTACCGTATGATTTCCGCGGTGAATCTAATACTCTCTTCTTTTGTCTTTTTTGTCATTTTATTATATTGAGCCGAGGGTCTTTCGGAAACAGCCTCTCTGCCCTCTTGGGGTAGGGGTAAGGTCTGCGTACACACTACCCTCCCCAGACCCCACTTGTGGGATTTTACTGGGTTGTTGTTGTTGTTGTTGTTTATTAAATAAAAAGGGAAAAAGTAATTATTTAAAATGTAGCCATATTTCATTTCAGTTTTGGCCTAAATTGACCCCCCCCCCAATTAACCCAATTTTAATTCCAAACACACCAACCCAAATCCTAATTTGACCCGACCCTGACCCATTTATCCAACCCGCCCGACTCCCCTTGTGATCCAGGCCGTTGATCATTTTGATAAACGGTCACGATTCACCCTTACCTTTTTTAATATCCCAAACCCCCTAATCCTAATCCATTTCCCCTGAGATGCTGCTTGAAACTCCTCTCCTCTTATATGCTCTCGAACCTTCCTTAACCCTAGCCGCCTCTAATCGCTCCCGCCTCGAAACTACCGGAGTCCATGGCTTCTCTGGCCATGAGAGTCTTAAATTCACCTTCCGTTGGTCTTATACACTTGGTACTAGAAGGTTCAAGGTCTGACTTCGAAGGTGTTCGTTCAGATCTCCACTAATCCAAGGTTCCACAGCCATCTTCGGCTTTGCTCCAGAGTATCCTGGTCTTCTTAGCCTGATTCTAATCCTCTCCGACTCAGATCGGACCTTTTCAAAGCCTTTCTTATTTTAGGGTTCTTCTGAAACCCTAACTATTTGAGGCTTTCTCCGATTTTCTTATATCTGTTGTTTATCCATGCTCTATTTGAGTTTTCAAACGGTTTCCCCAACTTTCTTTCAAAAATTACTTTTAAAATTGCTTCTTTTTCGATTTAGGGTTTTCTGAAATGCTTAAAATGTTTCTCTGAGTTTTCTTTTCCTTTTCTTTGTGTGTATTTGTCTCTGCGATGCTCATATGTTTCCTTTCTATCACACATGTTATTCCTTGCTTTCTATATTTTGTTTTCCTACTATGTTTCTATACCATGCTCCGACATGTTTATCTTGTTTTGTTTTCCTACATGTTCTTTTGCTATACTTTTTCGATGTTCTTGTGTTCTTCTACTAAGTTCTTTAGTTTCTTTGTGTTCCTTCTACTGAACTTTGCTTTATTTCTTTTAAAAAGACCTCTTTAAAACATGCTTCTTCTACTGTATTCTTAAATGTTTACTGTTTTCTCTTCTAAAAGACCCTATTTAAGGCCCTTTTGAAAGGATTTTTCTTCTTAAACATTTTTCTTGTACTATCGTGATTGTTCTCTCATTATTCTTCAAATTAATTTCTTCACTCTGTTTGCTTTGAACCTTCTACTGTGTTTGCATGTTTTCTCATGAGTTTCTGAAAAGAAATCTCTAAGCCTGTTTTGACTACTTGCTTCCTCATCTCTGTATTTGATTCAAGGTGCAAACCCTAGAATTTGGGGGTTCTGCCGAGGTTTGATCCTATGATTGAACTAGGGTTCTATTTTAGAACCCTTGACTCTTTCAGACTAACTTTTGAGTTTTTGAAACAAAGTCTGAACTTCTTTGCTTACATACAACTCTGAACTTTTAAATTTCTTCTATTAGACTCTTCTACTGATTGACATGACAATTCTTTCATGTTTAAACGTGTTTGTATTCTTTATATGTGTGATAAATCTTTCTTCAAAGAGGTTTTTGAACTAGTGATTGATACAGAATCTCCTTTTAATAGGTCTAATTGATTGTTAACGATGCTCCTTAAGCTAAAACCTTTTCCATCTTTCTAGCTTGGTTCATTCATACCAAATCTTTAGATCTCTGATTTCTTGGCTGTTAATTGATTCTCTTTCCTTAAATTGTACAACTTGGTACTGTCAAGACCTTATCCTTGAATAAACCTCTATGTATTTGCCCCTAATTTACTACTTTGAAAAGTGTTTGATTAATCTTTTTCCTTAATTAGTTTTACCCGTTTGAAATCCAAATCCCCTCAATTATGTGGAAATCTTGTGTAATTGATTGACAATCAGTTTTCAAACTAGTTCTTGCCTTATTTCTGCTTGCTTTCTACACTATTAAGGCACGACCCTTTCTACACAGCACACATGATTAAGAGGATTAGACTTTACACTTACAAATTTACAATTCTCTTCTAAACTCATAGTATTCTGACTGCCTATTTGCACTTTCGCTTTTACAAGACTACTGCTTTTTCTTACTTGTTTCCTTGAAATTGGAATGTACTAATTTTTTTTTTAGCAGCACCGCAATGTGTTTACTTACAGTCGTTATGTGTATGTCTACTTTACTGTCTATGTAGAGTTCAATATTTGACTTAGTATGCTTGTGTTCTACTGCCTGTTTCTACTGTGAATCTTTGCTCCCTGTCCCATTACCCTATATGTGATTGTGAATAGTGATTTAGGGCATGGAAACAACAGTTGTTGTCCATGAACTGGGTTCTGAATCAATGAGGTCTTAACCTCTAAAACAGGCTGGAGGGTATGCCAGCACATCCAATTGCTAGGTATGCCCATTAGCCTTCCCTTCTTGTGTTCTTGTAAATTCCCCACTCCCTTATACACTCATGTGTTTTGATTTTAAACTATTCCCTTTTCCCTATCCCTTTTCAGAATTTCACTTCTACACTTGCACTCTCTCTTAGCTTCTAAGATCTGCCCCCCTCTTGTAAGCCTTGCCTTGGGACCTTGAGTTCCCTCTGAACTTGGACACTTGAGGGCTAGCCTTTCCACACCGTACTATGTCTTAATTGGGTTATGCATTTGGGTGTGAGCGCTGCCCGGAGTCCACATGAGGCTCTTAAGGAACTTTGACACGTCCAATGAGAGAAAGGCTTTTAACATTGATCTATTGGAGTTTGTTCATCTCATGTTTCAGACAAGGAGCCTAAATTGGGCTCCCCTTGGTTGTACTTTTAATTTCTGATGTAATTTTGCTTTTTTTTTTCCATTCTGGGCTATAATAACTTGTAAAACCTATTGGAGACAGCTAGTGAAAAGGGGAGGGGTAACCATGCATGTATATGGGTAGATAACTTACCTATAGGAATCTTTAATTCGTCCACTTTTCATCTATCTATCATGCCTATAAGAATTTCTGCATCTCATATAGTTATCATGCCTATAAGAATTTCCGTATTTCATATAGTTATCATGCCTATAAGACTCTTGCATCTTTCATGTAGATACCATGCCTATAAGGAATTCTGCACTCTCATATGATACTATGTCTATAATTACTAAAAATCTGAATCCCGCACATGCATTTTGAGAACATGTCCACAGGCCATTCTGAATTTTGCATATGCATCTGTCACTAGGCAAATGTGTTTATAGGTCATAAATAATCAATCACATTTAGATATCATGTTAATGGATTTCTGCATCTTGACTATGTCTACACAAGTGGTTAAAACTAATAACGCATAGAAAGCATGCCTATAGGAATTAATAATCAAGTATGAAACGTTTCGTCCACCTATAAGTAACAAAAATGTCTATCAATTGCAAAATTTATACTTCTCCTATTAAAACTGGAAACCTTTTCCTAAATCAATCTGTAATCAGTTCATACTCTTATTTCTGAAATCTGTAGATATCATGCCTATAGGTTTTCGTCTATCACTTAGGCAAGCCTTAGACGAAAGTTAAACTACCCAGTCTTTATTAATTACAACCAGCGGGCAGGTCTACTTCTGACTTTTTATCTGAAAATATGTGATAAAGTAGCATGCCTTAGCTTTAAGTTTAATTAGACCCTAATCAGTACGTGCAAGACATGCTGCACTATATGCTTTCTCTGAGCGAAGGAGGCCTGTTTGAGCCTTAGTTGTTTATGTTCTTCCCCCATACTTTTCATATGTGTTTTAGATTGTCGCCTTAGAATTTTGTCCTTTAAAAACTGTAAAACCCCATACCTATTGCCTTTAGGATTTAGTAGTCCCAAATGCCTCCGGGACTGACAGGATTGGGATGGGTAATAGCATGCAATAAGTAAACAAGACTATTCCGCACTTTAATAACTTAACGGGGTGGGAAAGGGTAGATATGGATATGATGACCAAGTGATAACACCACGTTTATAAGCGGTTACCGAGTGTTGTGTGGGGTGATCCATATTATTTATAAACCTTGGACCCCCTTCCCTTTGCTTGTTTATTTTATTACCTTCAGAATTTGAAAACTGCTTTTCCTCAAATTTTAACTTTTTCTTTAACTTCAATTACTTGCAACAATTATGTGAAAAACCCCTCATATTTGAAGCCTTACTTGTCTACTTGTTGCTTGCACGTAATGTCACAATTATAGTATGGCCAAGAACCACAACAGTGGATTTCAAGAGGTGCCTAACACCTTCCCCTCGGGATAATTTTGAGCCCTTACCCAATCTCTAATTTTCTAAATTAAAATTCTTATTAGTGTCCTAATGCACTTAATCATTAGGTGGCGACTCTTCAATTTAAACCCAATTCCCAAAGGGGAAAGAGTTGTCCTCCCAAATGTCATAATTCTGATTTCACGATAAAAGGGGGCGCGACAGGTATTCCATCCATCCGGGTGCCGCAAAGATGTATCAGGATTTGAGACAACGCTATTGTGGAGGCGTATGAAGAAAGATATGGCTGGGTTGTAGCTCGATGCCTCAATTGTCAGCAGGTGGGGTATGAACACCAAAAAACGGGTGGCTTTCTTCAGCAGATAGAGATTCTAGAGTAGAAATGATAGCGAATCATCATGGACTTTGTAGTTGGGCTCCCACGAACACTGAGAAAGGTCAACGCTATTTGGATGATTGTGGATCGGCTGACCAAGTCCACTCATTTCATTCCTGTGTGTACTACTTATTCTTCGAAGCGGTTGGCAGAGATTTATATTCGGGAGATCGTTCGTCTGCATGGTATTCCAGTTTTCATTATTTAATATAGAGGTACTCAGTTCACATCATGGTCCTAGAGGGCCGTTCAGCATGAGCTGGGTACTCGGGTAGAGTTGAGTACAACATTTTACCTTCAGATGGATAGACAGTCCGAGCGCACTATTTCGATTCTTGTGGATATGCTCCGTGCCTATGTGATCGAGTTTGGAGTATCTTGGGATCAGTTCTTGCCATTGGCGGAGTTTGCTTAGAACAATAGTTATCAGTCCAACATTCAGATGGCACCATATGAAGCTTTATATGGTAGGCGGTGTAGATCTCCGGTGGGTTGGTTCGAGCCAGGTGAGGCTAGGTTATTAGACACAAACTTAGTTTATGATGCTTTGGAGAAGGTTAAGGTGATCCAGGATAGACTCCGTACAACCCAGTCCAGACAGAAGAGCTATGCGGACCGGAAGATTTGTGATGTTTCCTATATGGTTGGAGAGTGGGCTCTGCTTCGGGTTTCGCCTATGAAAGGTGTTATGAGATTTGGGAAGAAAGGGAAGTTGAGTCCGAGGTTTGTTGTCCCTTTTGAGATATTGAGGCGAGTTGGGGAGGTTGCTTATGAGCTTGCCTTACCTCCCAGCTTGGCAAGAGTTCACCCGGTATTTCATGTCTTGATGCTCCGGAGGTATCACGGTGATCCGTCGCACGTGTTGGATTTAAGTTTAGTCAAGTTGGAGAAGGATCTATCTTATTTTGATGAGCCAGTGGAAATATTGGACAGGAAGGTTAGGAAGCTGAGGTCAAAGATCATTGCATCAGTGAAGGTTCAGTGGCGGGGTCAGCCAGTCGAGGAGGCGACTTGGGAGACCGAGCGGGAAATGCGCAGCCAATACCCTCATCTTTTTACAACTTCAAGTATGTTTTGGTGCTCGTTCCAGGACGAACAGATGTTAAAGTCTGGGGGGCTGAAACGATCCGACCCAACGTTTTTAGAATTTATGCCTTGATCCCCTACTAACTGCTTCCCGCGAGTCTATTTTTGCTATTTTGATTTGTTGGGATGTTCAGTTTTAGTTTCGAAGAGTTTTAGGACACTTAGTCTCGAAATGAGAGCTTAAATGTTGGAAAGTTGACCGTTGTCGGAATAATGTGAATACGGCCTCGGAATGGAAATCCTATGGTTCCGTTAACTATGTGGGGTGATTTCAGGTTTAGTGGCGTGGTCGGATTGTGTTTTGGAGGTTCGTAGCTAATTTAGGCTTGAAATGCCGAAAGGTTGAATTTCGATGTTTTTGGTTCGATAGTGAGATTTTGATCTGAGGGTCAGAATGGAATTCCGAAAGTTGGAGTAGCTCTGTAGTGTTGAATGCGATGTGCTTGCAAAATTTCAGGTCATTCTGATGAGATTTGATAGACTTTTTGATCGAAAGCATAAGTTAAGAGTTCTTGGAGTTCTTAGGCTTGAATCCTATGTTAAATTGGTGATTTGATGTTGTTGTGAGCATTCTAATGTTTTGAACAAGTTTGAATGATGTCATGGGATGTGTTGGTACAATTGGTTTGAAGTCCCAGGAACTCGGGTGAGTTCCAGGTAGATTTCGGGATGTTTTAGAACAAAAATCATAGCTGTTGCAGGTTCAGAAGAGTTGCAGGCCTCGGAATCCACCAGTGCGGTCCGCAAAAAATCCAGTAAGTCCGCGGTGGGGGCTGTGCGGCCTGCGGTGAGGAAAATTTCACTGGTTCTAATTCGGAAGCTCATATCTTTTGATCTACAAGGAATTTTGGGATGAACCAAAAACAAAAGTTGTAGCCCTTCGTGTCTAGTTTCCAGAAAAGTAAAGTTGGTCATTACAGTTAAAACCTATGTGGACAGCAATAATTTTTGTGTGGATAGCACTGGTTTTGTGCGATCTGCAGTCGTTTTTGTGCGGTCCGCAGTGGTGGAAATCTGGGGGGTGCTATATAAATACGAGGTTTTAGGTTTTATTTCATATTTTGGCCTAGAGAGCTCGGATTTTGGTAATTTTTTGTTTTTCAAGAAATTCATCGAGGTAAGTGATTCTAACTAAGATTTGGCTAGAGTACATGAATCTATCATTGAATTCATCATTTAATTCGTGATTTGGGATGGAATTTGGGAATAAAATTTGTGAAATTTTTCAAAAATATAAAATGATGATTCGAAGGACCAAATGGTAACGGAATTGGATAATTTTTTTATGGTTAGACTCGTGAGGGTATGAGGATTCTAAAAATATAAATTTTACCCGATTCTAAGCCGTGGGACTGAGGGGCATTTTGGTCATTTTACCTAATTTCATGTATTAGCTTAGAATTTAGTTGTAAAATTAGTTACTTGAAGTGTTATTTACATTATGAAATTGAATTGAATAGATTTGGGCCATTGGGAGTCGAATACTCGTGGCAAGATTGTGGTATTGTGTTGATTTTGAGCAGGTTTAAGGTAAATGGCTTGTCTAACCTTGTCTGGGGGACCTTCCCCCTAGGTTTGATATATTTGGTAATTGAAATGCCTTGTATGTGAGTTGACGAGTACGTACTTGTGCAAATTCTTGGAAATCCGTTTTGTTTCTTCTCCTGCTATTGTTACTCATACTATTAAGCCTGTTGTTGGCTTAGGAAAGCATGTCTAATTGATTTAATTGCTATAACTGTTCAATCTATTTACCTAATCTCTGTGCATCACGTTGGGCTAGAATTATTCAACCTTAATATAAAATTTCCCTTCTCCGAATATTTTCTTGCTGTCGCTGTGTATTTACATTGGGACTACGTATATAGGAAGCTCCCCCTTGTCTGTTTACTTTGGGACTACGTGTTAGATTCCCGGTAGATCCCCCGGCACATTTACTTCGGGACTAAGGGTTAGATTCCTGGTAGATCCCCCTACACAGTTATATGGAACTACGGGAATGCACCCGGTAGATTCCTCTAGTATTGGATATTTATATTTGGGGACTATGGATCGGGATTCCGGTAGATCCCCCACGCATTGATAGTTGGATTACGGGACAGAATCCCGGGAGATCCTTCGGACAGATATATTATGGGCTACGAGAAGGTATCTCGGGAAATCCACTGAATAGTCGTAATTGTGACTACAGGACGGTATCATGGAAGGCGCCCTGGTTATTATCTCTATGTTGAGCTGTATTTCTTCCGTGGTTTGTTTGTCTCTATTCTAGTTGTTGTTGTTCTTTCAATTCTATGTTATTTCTTATTGTTGCACTTATTTATACTGTTTTATTTCACTGTTAACCCTTCTATTTTATTTAACCTCAGTAGGGCCCTGACCTTCCTCGTCACTTCCCAACCGAGGTTAGGCTTGTCACTTACTGAGTGCCGCTGTGGTGTACTCATGTCCCTTTTGCGCATGTTTTTTAATGTGTATATCCAGGTACTTTTTATCAGTCTTATCATCCTTGAGGCGAGGCGCTTTTGTAGAGACTTCAAGGTATATCTGCCACGTCCACTGACCGAGGAGTCCCTTTCTATTCTTGTTTTTAAGTATTAGCCCTTCTGTATTATTTTTCTTTGTTAGACAATCTGGAGTTAGACACTGTTCGATATTCAAAGGCTTGTGGTTTCATGAGATTCCAGATTTTGGGATACTATACTTGGTTTGAGAATGTTGTGTTGCATATGCCGAGTGGCATTATAACTATTGGTTCCATTCAGTTATTTTGGTGTCAATTATTCCTTCCACAAGTTTAGTTTATTTCCGCACTTGTTAGGCTTACCTAGTCATAGAGACTACAGTCTGTCATGACAGTTCACGGAGGCGAATTGGGGTCATGAAAGGATTATTCAACGAAGTTCTTAGAGCTATGTAAAACCAAGAGAAAACAGAGGGGTCGAGGAGGTTTCGCTGTGTCCTGTCCGAGTTTTGTTTTTCCATTTCTTTGATTGAATTTCAGTAGTTGTAGTTATGTTTTGCTGTCTGCGTCTCTTGCCTATACTATTCGGAGGAAATTTTTTATTGGAAAATCTCAACTAAACGTCTGATTCTTACTTTGCCTTTTGAATGTTTTTTGGACGTTTGATGAAGATTAAATGCGCTCCAGATGTTTTCAATGTTTGATTGTTTGTCTACAATTTGATTCCTTATTTTAGTCCATTTTTATGATTCGTAATCTTATATCTATTAACTGGTTAAATCCCTTAATCGATTTCATGAAAATATGACACAAATGGGCTAATTTAGTTAAAACTTATGTGGGTTTGGTCATAGTGACGTTTGAGCAGAAGTTTGTTCAGAAAGATTTGGAAAACGTTTTAGTTAAATAATTTAGTGAAAGGATGGTTTTGTTAGTAAGAATTGAAGGAAGATTTTTGGCTCAACATAATTCGTGCTGCTATTCTATTCTTGTTTCATTAATCGAACTGCTAGGAGCATGCTTAGGCCGGTTTCACTTAGGTAGGCAAGCCTTAGGATTTTGTTGGTTTTGAGGTGAAAGGTCGCCCCTTTAGATAAATTTATTCAGGGAATGCCTCGTAGATTTTGTATATATTTTTGTCCGGGGTATGTCCCGTAGTATTCTGTAATTGGAGGCCGTGGCGAACAATGTAGAAATTCATTTGGCGCATTCTAATCTATTATTATGATTGTGTAAACATTCGCGTGACATAATTATGATTTCCAAAATAAATTGGGGTATGCGTTCGGGCAACTTCGGCCAAACTTTCTTAATGTTAATAAAGCATTATTACTCGTGGACACGTACGCGTGACATGATTCTTGAAGCGCCAAACAAAATGAATACACGTACGCGTGATTCGTTTTAAATTAAAAACGATAAAAGGTAAAATGTACATAGGTTCTAAAATGAGTAATTAAATAATTTATTTAAGCCAGGTATGATTAGAGCGAGCGTGCTAAAACCACAAAACTCGGGAATGCCTAACATCTTCTCCCGGGTTAACTGAATTCCTTACCTGGTCTTCTATGCTTGAAGAAGACCATAAATAGAGTCAAATTTCCTCAACTTGGGATTTAAAATAAACCGGTGACTTAGGACATCATAAATTACCCCATTTGCCGACTTTGAATCTTATAAAAATCCCATTTAGTTTATTGTCACTTTTATTAGAAAAACACCCTTATATTCTCTTCGGGTAAAAAAGGAGGTGTGATAGGCTTGGCAACTCTTCTGGGGATCGAACCCAGAATCTCTGGTTCAGCGTTCAAGAATTCGAGCTTGTTAATGTGATTTTTACTTGGCTTTATTTATTGTTGATGTTATTGTATGTTGTGGACCTAATGTGCTAATTTTCATTTATTTACCGCTTTGATATTATTTCAACTGTATTAAACTGTCTTCTTGCACTTCCCTTCTGAGTCTTCTAAAATATGGTGCACACGTACGCATGGCCCACTTTTTTGTTAGAAGTCATACCAAATAGAACGAGCTTGGGTCAGCAACAAGAAAGGGCTAGACGTTCGTGCTCCCGGTATATTGCCCCCACCTCGGCTCGAGTTGTCTGCTCGGGTAAGCCAGCTCTAGAACACAAATCCAGGTTTAAACCTAGAATGACATAACCTCATGCAAAATCCCTAGTAGGCACCTTTATTTGCATCATGTGCATTTGACTTTGGGGACTCAACAGGGGTTGGTTCCATCAAGGACAGGTGTACCCAAAAATAAAAGACCACCCCGATGCATCCTATGTGCTACATGTTGCAATCCTCAAGGGTAATAGGGGTCATTTGGTGAACCAGTGATGGTTGAGGGTAAATGAGAATGTAAAGAGAGTGAAGTGTAAAAATGAAGCAAGTAGGGCCCAGTTATATTTTTCTTTCACATTATGTTTTTGAGAAAAAGATTAAAAAAATGAAGTTGAAAAATCCAAAATATTTTGTACATTCCCATTATTTTTCAAAATAAACAAGCAAAAAATATATTTTCTTCAAATTATTTATTTTTTTTATTCTCACCCGTATCCAATCTTCCCGAACTACGCATACATAATTCTTGACTTTCAGGGCGTGATACGTAGGCAACCCACATAGGGTCCGATCTTTTTAGCGAGTCTTATGTTCTTGGCTTCGAGGGTCATAGCCAAATCTTGCATCTTTAGCCACTTTCGGCCACATCGGCCATTTTTCAAAATAGGGCTATTTTTGCAAAGTGGCTTGTTTAATTGTGTTTGGAGAGTCTTCAATCCAAAATTAGTTGTCTCCTTATTTTAAGGTCCGTCCTTCTTGAATTTGCATAGCTAGCCACTTTTTGGCTGTGTTGGTCGTTCTTGCAAAATGGGACCATTTTTGCAAAAGTGGTTATTAACCTGTGTCTTAGAGTCCCAAGTCCACTACAAAGTGTCCTCTCTGTTTAAGGTCCATTATTTTGAACTTGCATGCTTAGCCATTATTTTGGCTACATAGGCCATTTCTACAAAATGGGTCATTTCTGCAAAGTAATTTTTCCATGTCTTAGAGGTCACTTTTGTTGAGTTTGCACTTTCAGTCACCTTTTGGCTGCATAAGTCATTTTGCAAAATAGTCTCAATCATATCTTGCATGTGTCCAATAGAAAGTCTTATTGTCTCACATATTGTTCTAAGTCTTTAACTCTTTTTGATCTTATTTTTCTCATACAGGTGTTGATCTACTTACCAGAGCTTGAGCATGACAGGTGCCTAAGGACCCTCTTTGTCAGGACTGTTGCATCCAGGAATTGCTGAAAGGGAGTTTTTATTTATTTATTTATTGAGTCTGTTTTTTGGTTGTCTTGTACTTTATAGTCATGTTCAGTAGCACTGATTATTTTAGTTAGTGTCAGAGTTTGTCGTAGTATAGTTGAGTTTATTAAGTCTCTCGCCATCGTATTTCCTATTTTATATTTGGAAATCGAGAAAACGTTATAAATGAAAACTCAAAAAGATTTTTGATTTTAGTCTATTATATTTCCAAAACCACGCTTGATCTGATTCATGAGGCACATGATACGCCAACCTACATAAGATTCGATCAAATCATCATTCAATAAAAAAGCATAAAAAAAGAGAGAAAAAAGAGAACGAAGTTGTGGGACGTGAGAAATAAGAGGAAAGAAAAGAGCGATAAACAAAAGAAAAGAGGAGAAAGGAAATAAAAAACCAAGCGGTGCTAAAAAGGAAAATGAAGAAGGAAACGGGGTAAGAAGAGTAAAATTGGGATGATATATTCTGACCTTCGTACACTCGAAATCATTTTAGAACCGATAATTATGACTAGGTGCATTGCACATAAAGTGAGATTATCTTATGTTAAATTCCCTAATGCTAATATGCTTCATTTTGTTCCTCTTTGTTATCTTCATTATAGCATAAGGATGGTGGGTTTGTGATTCTTAAAGTGGTAACTCTTCTCTATAGCATAAAGTTGAACGACAATGGCAGATGACAACAGAATTGAGTTGGTTGATACTGGTGCCCAAAAGAAATTGGTTGAACAGGACAATGGGTTGGTTGAAGAGGTAAAGATGTTAAGACAACACATGACTGACATGTATCAGGCTTGGATGATAGGGAAGGCACCACCCCTGCCACCATCTAGCTTCCTATATGCTACCCTTAACCAAACTCCGGTCATAGTGCCAGATGATACCCCATACTCACCAGATTCTCCCGCTTGTCATAGCTTTCTAGCCACCCTAGGTACTCCATCACTCATCCTCCAACTACCTTTCCCAAAAGTTTCCCTCCTATTATATCCACTATCCACACGTTCACAACTTCTCAACAATCATCCTTTCATAGATCCAACAATGAACACCCACTCAAAACTCAGGATGCCCAATATTACCCCTCAGAGGTTGCCCGGAAGGTCCTTGACTCATACAATCATAGCCCTCGGAATGAGCCTTATGTTGAAAATGAAAAGTTCACCGGAGAAAAGGGTGAGATGAGATATCTAGGAAGATGAAAGTTATAGAACAGTTCTTAAAGAGCATGCAAGGGATAGGAAATCAGATTAACATGTCTTACAATGACTTGTGTATGTTCCCTGACCTTCATCTGCCCTCAGGGTTTAAAATGCCAAAGTTTAACTTGTATGATGGGCGTGGAGATCCAGTAGCCCATTTGAGGGGTTATTGTAGTGACATGAGAAGTTTTGGAGGGAAAGATGATTTTTGATGGCGTATTTCGGCGAGAGTTTGAGTGGGGCAGCCTTGGAATGGTATACTCATCAAGATGTCAAGAAATGGCATACATGGGATAACATGGCTTAAGATTTTATTTGACACTTTCAGTACAATCTAGACATTATCCCCGATCGCTCCTCCTTGTCTAAGTTGGAAAAAAAAACTAGAGGAAAATTTTAGGGTGTCTGGGCTCAGATGGATGGAACAAGCTGCTCGGTTCAACCACCCGGTTGGTGAAAAAAGAAATGGTTGAGCTTTTCCTACAAGCCCAGGGGCCCACCTACTTTAGTTATTTGATCCCGGACTTGGGTAAACCTTTAAATGATATGGTAAAAATAGGGGATATGGTAGAGGAAGGAATCAAGTCACGCAAAATCATGAGTTATTTTGCATTGAAAGATACTACAGAAGACATTCATAACATCTCAGTATTTTGGGTGGAAGACAGAGAAATAGAAAAGATGTTGTTAAGCTTCGCGAACGACAGGATCCAGTGGGCATTCCTGCTCAATGCTTTCAACCTCATTATCTACCGCATGGATATCCTTGTGCTCCAGATAATCTTCCCCAATGCTAATTCTCTCAACAAAATCCCCAAAGTTATACCTCACCTTCCCAGTACTCCATCCACAATGCACCACCATATGCTCCACATCCACAGGACCCGTGATGGCCTACACCATTTTCACAAATATCCTACTCACCTCCTCAAGCATACCAACCACCTACCCGCAAAAGTTTCCAACTGAGGGCAAAGTAAAAACTGAAAAGGCAATAGGAAAAAGAAAATACTTTCACTCCTATTTGAGAATCATATGCAAGTTTGTTCCAAAGGTTGAGGCAATTGGACATGTTGAAGCCGATTCAGATAAAAATGTTGAACCCTCTTCCAAAGAATTTTATTTATTCTCAACGGTGCACATATTGCTCTAATGCCTCAGGTAACAACATAGAAAAGTGTTGGCATCTGAAAAGAGCAGTTCAAAAGCTCATTAATGTAGGTGACATTGTCGTGCAAATTCCAAATATAGTAGACACTAGCCCAAGTCCATCACCTATTCATAATGAGACGCATATGGTGGGAATGATTTGTGTTGAAAAGGAATATGAGAACTCTTCTGAGTTCCTCGGAGGGCCACTTGTAGCAAAGCTTTCAGTGCTATCAGTCTTGGTTCTAGAGGTTGATCTTAAGAATGAGCCGGCAAAAGGGACCCAAAAGCAATTTGCTAAGTTCAATGTGATGGAGACTCGTGGAGGTCCTAGTACTGTTGATGCGGAACACAGTGGCTAAGATGTTGAACTTGGTGATTGGAAAGATTCTCCATTCTTGGGTAGCCAAGGAGGAGTTTTGGTGGTTTATTTTGTTGTCATTTATGTTCTCCGAATTATTTGAGGGTTGTAATCCGGATACTGTCTTGTAGATCAAACCCTTCTATCCTTTTATTTTGCCTAGTTCGTTTAGTCGTAGTAACTTGTTTAACGTTATCTAGATTTGTTACAGGTTTGTAACACTAGTTTATTTTGCTTGTTTTGATGTTCAAACCCTTTATCGCCTGTCTAATGCAATTTTCTATTTTATGTTATTTCTAGTCATTTTTTGTTTAGTTCTCTCTGTTCCTTTATACTGTGGTATCAAAGCCACCCCATCCTCTTGGAGGGAGGAACAATTTACTAAATATGTCTGAGTCATTTCCATCATCCCCATCCTTTCCTCTTGTAAAAATGAATATGTCCCCTACTCTATATAAAACCTTGTCCTAAAAATATGATTACCTCTATGAAGTAGATATCTCACCCGAAGACCAAAAAGTATCGTCCACTGAACTACCTCTCATAATCCCTTACTCAGCCTTTGACAAAAAATCCTTTGCACCCTGGACCCAAATTAGTTCCCTAGTCCAACATAGACCAAAAAGAGTTAAAGAATATGTTGCTGCCTTAAAACTTGACGTGCATCCTATTCTTGCCACTCGAGAGGAACAATTTATCACCCTTCAAATACAAGATGATTTTCCCAGACAATGGAGAGATCATGGTTTTACCCATATTCATTTTGGTGCTATCCGAATCGCTTTAACATATCACAGAAGAAAAGGTCAACCTGTTGTAGCTCGACTTTCTCTTCTAGATACACAATATTTGGAGTACCAACATGCAAACTTAGGTACAGCCGAAGTTACCCTAAATGCCGGAACTGTCTTCATAACCATCTTTCCAAATTTCAACATGTCCCTTTATGACCCGTACCTAACCGAAGCCCTAAAAATCCAAGTCCAAATCCAGGGAGCCCCACAAGCCAAAGATTCCATCCAAGCAACCCTTCACTACCAAATGGTATGGCAAGTCCAAAATCATGCCACGGATCTCTGCCTACCCGGAGGAGAAAATGCCTTGCTATTAAATATTGATGCTACCAAAGGAAACACCATATGCACCCAAATACCCAGAAAGATTTCCAGAGATGAACTTTTCAAAATCCTTCCTGATTCCTGGATCACAAATTATGAGATCT
Source organism: Nicotiana glauca (assembly GCA_026770625.1). Classification (NCBI taxonomy): domain Eukaryota; kingdom Viridiplantae; phylum Streptophyta; class Magnoliopsida; order Solanales; family Solanaceae; genus Nicotiana; species Nicotiana glauca. The sequence continues at coordinate 29,362 of MDKF010125315.1, read as the reverse complement.
CTGCAATCTGGGGAACCAACTTTTACCAAAATAAGTGACAAAACCGTTTGCATAAGCTTTGACCATTCCCATCTCAAAAAACCAAATAATACCATCTTTTCTTGCCAAATGATTCAACCTAAAGATACAACAGATACAAACCCAGAACGTGATCGAGAATTCTTCTTAAATATACAAAGCATCATGGAAGAAAATGACTGGTGCCAATATTTTGACAAAGAAGGAAAACGAATGTGGTGGTTCAAATTCCCCTTCACTGGACACTGCACATGGGATCTCAGTTCCACTTGCCAAGGCTGTTTAGAAGATCCAATTGGAGAATATGATGAACATCACCAGTGCAAATCAAAATCCAAGAAAAACGGTAAAACTACTGAGAGACAATTTCGGGCCAAATATGAAAATAAAGATCCTTCGATTGGCTCATTAAGCCGTCCAGGTAAATATGAATTTCTTGTCAGTTAACAACCCCAAGATTGGCCAAAACTACCAGAAAAATTCACCCCTAGCTAGGAGGATAGTGAAACCATGCCCAAATCCAAACCAACATCACCTCATACCTCAGAATCCAAAAAGCCACCTGAACCTAAAGTTCCATCAACTCAAAAGTTTGCATACCCACAAATATTCATGTTGAGCCCTTCAAGTTCCAACCACTCTCAAGATTTTCCTCCACTTCAACCTTTTGAAAAAGATGGTATCAGCCATGCTCAAAAAATACTCAAGAAAAATATAGTACTACCGTCTGGAGAAAAAAACCCAACAAGTGACATTGAAGCAACAATGAACTGGCAATCAGAAAATTCCCTCTGACAGAACAAAGTGCTCAATAATATTGGCAATACCATAAAAAACGTGGCCCATGCACAAAACAAGTTAATGAGCAAAGTGGAAACAATTGAGAAAAAGGTGGAGAAAAACCCCAACAAGTGACATTGAAGCAACAATGAACTGGCAATCAGAAAATTCCCTCTGCCAGAACAAAGTGCTCAATAATATTGGCAATACCATAAAAAACGTGGCCCATGCACAAAACAAGTTAATGAGCAAAGTTGAAACAATTGAGAAAAAGGCGGAGGAGACATCATCTCAGCATGCAGGACTGATCAAAGCCTTGGAACTAAGGTTGGCAAATTTACAATATGAGATCTGTCCGCTAGGAACTTCACTTTTCCAATTTTCCAACAACAACAACATGAGACAATTTCCATCAAAGAACAAATTAAACTTCTGAGAAATGATTACTTTGACCCACAAAGAACCCCAGTTTTCCCTTCAAAACCTACCTTCTTCCCTATGTCTCCACAAGCATACTCACCACCTAAATTGGACTACACCTTTTCTACCTTTCCATCCACCTCACAAAATCCAATCTCTTTCACCCGACCAGCAAAATAAAAAAAATGATTTTGATATCGCAAAAATGGTTTGGGAAAGGAAAGATTCCCTTGCAGTAATGAAACAAACAAAGAAAAGGTGAGACCAAGCAGAAAGTTCAAAAGGATCGAACCCCAAAAATCTGATGATTTCTGACCCGAAGGCTCCAGACCTCTATGTCTCTCAGCCAAGATACATATCAGAAGAGGATACCCGATGGTCGAAATTGCTAAACTCATCAGAAGATGAAACAATGGAAGATAGCTCTCAATCAAGCATTGAATCCATAACGAACTCTTTCGAAAAAGACGATCCCCCAATATTTGTAAACCAGCCAAGAGATCCAGAAATATCTAAAGTAGATGACGAGCAAGAAGGCATGACAGATGAACCAATCCCATAAAGAAGATATGAGCCCATGGCATCAAAGCTATTTGGAATTGGTTTCCACACTTTTACCTTAGATGATGTCAAGGTTTGAAAGTGGCCTCAACGGATCCAAGACTTCTATACTTTGATGGTGACCAGAAATTTGGTGGGACGAGAAAAGTATATCATCCTTTTAGAACTCACTTCAAGGTTCTCGGGGATCCTCAGAGACTGGTGGAATGCACTTGGAATTCAAGAAAAAAAATGCTTTTCTTACTCCCCAAGATTTTGCCTTCAACATCAGAATCCTACTTGAAGTTTTCTGCGGAGATACTGGCCAAAGATAGGAGAAAATGCGAAGACAACTCTTCGAGATGAAATGTGTGTCATTCGACAAAAATGACATTGATAGACATTTTCAAAAAATGACGAAGATATACTTCGAGATTGGAGGAGACATCAATCTAAAGCAAGCTTTTGTATCTTCACTACCAAAGTTGTTGGCAAGTCGAACCATGACCATCATTGAAGAAAAGTTTAAGTCCATAACTATCCCACAAATTGGTTACATCAGGCAAGCTATTTTCGTAACAATGAGTGATATTTGTACGAAGCGCTCTGCCCTAAAACAAATTATCTAACACAATCCGGTGCTTGACAAAGTGTGCCGCAAATCTGCTCTAATCACCGGATCAGGATGTTCTTGCCGCACATCCAGGCGAAGGAAAGAATTTAGGAGGTTCAAATGGCCAAGAATTCTAGATGGGAAAACAAGGTCCAAAAGACACACAAAATATTTCAGACGGAGAAGGCCAGGAAATTTTCACAAGAAAAATAGATGTTTTATTTGTCTGAAGATTGGACATTTCGCTAAAAATTGTCCGCAATCAAGAAGATCTGTTAAACTCATTGAACAGATTGAAGATTACATTGGCATACATCTCAGAAAGGAGGAGGACCTTGAATCCATATTCTTTGTAGATGATGAACCTAATGAAGAAACTTTATTCTCTCTTGATATATATGAAGATCAAGGCAATGATCATTACCAAATTTCAGAACCAATGATCGAAGCTCGAGAGGAGATCAATTCTCTCAAAGTCGTTCCTCAAGTAGAACTCAAAGTCTATTCATCCAAGTGGGACAAACCAACTCGAGTTATTGCTTTCATCGACAGCGGAGCTGCTTCCTCACTTATAAATCCCGTTGTTCTACCTGAAGATCAATGGGTACTGCATTTTAAGGATTTCAGCACTGCATCAAATACAATCTTGACCACAACGGTCATTACAAAGCACCCGATCACCATTGAGTTATTTCCAGGATTGAAGTACAGAACGAAGCTGCTAGGATCTAATGTACCAGGAAAAGATCTTATTATTGGATTCGACATTTATAGACAGCTTAGAGATCAGCTCCAGATCAAGGCTAACGGGATAGCATTTAAAAAGCAGTTCAGGCCTTATTCTGAGATTCCAAGGGTATTCCAAATCACCAACGACGAACAGATTAAAGAGATTGAGCAAAATCTCATTGAACAATCATGTGCCGACTCTCACAAGGATTTTATGAAGAAAGGGAAACGCACGCTATGGAAAAATGCAGAATTTTTTATCAAGCTCCCCTTTAAGAAAAATGAAAATACCAATCCCACAAAAGCCAGTCATTCAGGGATGAATCCCGATCATCTTCAGCTCGCGAAGAAATAATGTGAAGAACTTTTGGAATTTGATCTGATAGAGCCATCAAATTCATAGTGGGCATGCGAAGCATTTTATGTCAACAAAAGGCTGATCAAACAAGAGGAAAACTCAGTTAGTCATAAGCTACCAGCCACTTAACCATTTCGACCAAGATGATAAGTTCCCTATCCCAAATAAACTCACCCTTTTCTCCCACTTAGCCAACGCTAAGTATTTTTCTAAATTTGATTTAAATTCAGGATTTTGGCAATTGGGAACCCACCCTGAAGAAAGACCCAAAACATGATTTTGCATCCCCGATCATCACTTCCAATGAAAAGTCATGCCCTTCGGGTTAAAAACTGCACCTTCCTTGTTCCAAAAAGCCATGATAAAAATATTCCAACCCATCCTCCATACCTACTTAGTTTATATCGATGAAATCCTGTTATTTAGTAATACACGGAGTAACATATCAACCTGCTTCGTCAATTTGAGGCATTGGTAACACAGTACGGGATCATGCTCTCAGCAAAAAAGATGGCTCTTGCTCAAAAGGAGATTGATTTTCTTGGAATGCACTTTGTCCAAGGTGAATACAGTCCAGGACCACATATATGTAAGGAATTACACTAATTTCCGGATACCAACTTCCCAACAAAGCAGATCCAACAATTTCTGGGCATAATAAATTATGTGAGAGATTTTATCCTAAACATATCTACATAAGTTTCTCCACTTACAGGGATGCTCAAGAAAAATGCTCCGCCATGGGGAAAGAAACAAGATGAAGCAGTCAAGGAAATAAAGGAGATTTCTAAAAATGTCAAGTCCCTCTATATCTCTTCGGACGGTAAAAAGATATTGCAGACTGATGCCAACAATGAATATTGGAGTTCTGTTCTATTTGAAGAAAAAGATGGCCAGAGGAAAATATGCAGATACGCTAGTGGAAAGTTCAAAGATGTCGAGCAACATTATCACTCCACTTTCAAGGAAATTCTTGCAGTAAAGAATGGAATCAGGAAATTCATTTTCTTCCTTATTCATACAGAATTTATGATAGAAATGGATATGAAGGCCTTCCCAAAGATGATTCGGCTAAATACAAAAATTATTCCCAATCCTCGGATTCTCAGGTGGGCTCAATGGTTCACTCCATATAAGTTTCAAGTCAGGCACCTTAAAGGAAAGGATAATATTCTCGCAGATTTTTTGTCCCGACCGAAAGAATTCTCAAAGAGATTTTCCCCAACAAAACCGAAATCAAAGGAAAAGCTAATCAGTCACATCTTCATGTTTTCAAGTTTACCAGGAACAAGTTCATTAAAGCCAATAGATCATCCACTGGAATTGTTCAATCTCATGGATCCTTTTGATCCGTCAATTATTCTTGATAGAAGAACTCATTTATCAGCTCCAGGTTTTCCGACAACATGGAGGATCCATTCTCAAGCCATATGGGGTCAATCCAAAATATCCGCTCTGCCATATATTCGTAGCTCAAGCCAAGGATTTTCCACAAGAACTATTATGGTTTTTCTGGTACCTATGCCATCAGTATTATATTTTCATGGAATTCAAATGCAACGTCTTCATGTATTTTGATAACATTGCACCAGCTCTTAAAATATTTTTGCTATGGTTTAAACCTAGAAGATACTGGATGAAATGTTTCAATGATTCCTACACAGCAAAGGTGTTCATGTTTCATAGGCAAGTAAAGACTATTAATGAAAAAGTCCATGCGCAAGCAGAGGCATCATTTTGGTGGAAATTCCCTGTGTCCATTTTATCAATGGAAGAAGAATATAGCGAGGCACAAAGAGTCCTTTTCCAGCAAAATAGGTGTTTACCGAAAGAGATATGGCCAAAAGATTGGGCAAGCTGGAATTATACAAGAAATCATCCTCACTAAGAAAGAGTCCGAGCAGCAGCAAAAGAATATCAAACCCCATACGAAGTCATCCGAAAAAAGATCACTCAAGATATTTCCAGATTAAGGCTGCGGATTACGTCTTTCAATCCAAAAGAGAAAAAGCATGGTGAAGAAGGGCCGTCAAATTCTAGGCGTTACTACACAAGGTCTTTGAAAAGATGCCTAGAAGACAACCCTAGAATCAATGAAGGATAATTACCTAAATCCCTGCTAATCCCACCATAACCCTAAATTAGCCACCAAAAAACCCTAAAAAATATCATACCCATGTTAAGACAAATTTCCACACCTTTCCATACTATCCGGGCCCCACTTCAACTTGTTTTCACATGCTTCCACATGCCTCCACATGCTTCGTCACATGCAACACCATACTTTCATATGGCGTCACATGCTCCCACATACATTCACAGGCTACACCATTTATATTTCACCCCTTTCACATGTTTTCAGGTATTTTTTAGTTATTATGCCTAAAGTCGTTCACATTTTTATAAGGACCCACTTGTAAGATAAGTTTGCCATGTAAGATAAGTTTATTTTATCTTAAACGTTTGTCTTGTAATAACCTCCTAGCCCTATATAAAGGAGGCCTTGTAGTAGTTGTAGGATCATCTAGGAATGATGTTGTAAACCTTGTAAATCCTTTGTGAAATACTACATATGAGTGCTTTCTAAATTTCTCTCTTGTTCTTTTCTTCGAATGTATGGAAAGGCCGGTCCATGTATGAAAAATAGAGTAGGAGTACTCTAAGAAATTACCTTATTGTAGTACAAAAGTTTTCTGAGTTATAAACAACTAACGTTGGTTATAGTACAAAAGTTTTCTAAGTTGTGTAGCTTGGCAAGCCATCCCTTATAGGTTGTTGAAGCCAGCCCCGTTTGTAAGAAACTTCTACGACTATAAACAAATTAACTGTTTATGTAGCTTGGCAAGCCGTCCCTTATGTGTTGTTGAAGCCAGCCACTTTTGTAGGGAAACTTTCGTATCTATGGTATATGTTGCTTTCTTTGAGTCTCTTGCTTTGTTCCTTTATACTGTGGTATCAGAGCCAGCCCATCCTTTTGGAGGGAGGAGCAGTTTACTACCTCTCATGAAGTAGATATCTTACCCGAAGACCAAAAAGTATCGTCCACTAAACTACCTCTCATAAACCCTTACTCAGCCTTTGCCAAAAAATCCTTTGCACCCTGGACCCAAATTTGTTCCGTAGTGCAACATAGACCAAAAGGAGTTAAAGAATATGTTGCTGCCTCAAATCTTGACCAGCATCCTATTCTTGCCACTCGAAAGGAACAATTTATCACCCGTCAAAAAGCAGTTGATTTTCCCAGACAACGGAGAGATCATGATTTTACCCATATTCATTTTGGTGCTATCTGAATCGCTTCAACATATCACGGAAGAAAAGGCCAACCTGTTTTAGCTTGACTTTCTCTTCAAGATACACGATATTTAGAGTATCAACATGCAAACTTGGGTACAACCGAAGTTACCCTAAATGCCGGATCTGTCTTCATAACCATCTTTCCAAATTTCAACATGTCCCTTTATGACCCGTACCTAACCGAAGCCTTAAAAATCCAAGTCCAAATCCAGGGAGCCCCACAAGCCAAAGATTCCATCCAAGCAACCCTTCACCACCAAATGGCAAGGCGAGTCCAAAATCATGCCATGGATCTCTGCCTACCCGGAAGAGAAAACGCCTTACTATTAAATATTGATGCTACCAAAGGAAACACCATATGCACCCAAATACCCAGACAGATTTCCAGAGATGAACTTGTCAAAATCCTTCCTGATTCCAAGATCACAAATTATGAGAAGCTAAGAGAATCAGAGGAATCTATGTAATCTGCGGAACCAACTTTTATCAAAAGAAGTGACAAAACCGTTTGCATAAGCTTTGACCATTCCCATCTCAAAAAACCCAATAAAACTATCTTTTCTTGCCAAATGATTCAACCCAAAGATACAACGGATACAAACCCAGAACCTGATGGAGAATTCTTCTTAAATATACAAAGCATCATGGAAGAAAATGACTGGTGCCAATATTTTGACAAAGAAGGAAAACGAATGTGGTGGTTCAAATGCCCCTTCACTGGACACTGCCCATAGGATCTCAGTTCCACTTGCCAAGACTGTTTAGAAGATCCAATTGGAGAATATGATGAACATCAGAAGCGCAAATCAAAATCCAAGAAAAAGGGTAAAACTACTGAAAGACAATTTCAGGCCAAATATAAAAATAAAGATCCTTCGATTGGCTTATTAAGCCGTCCAGGTAAATATGAATTTCTTGTCTGTTACAAACCCCAAGATTGGCCAAAACTACCAGAAAAATTCACCTCTAGCTGGGAGGATAGTGAAACCATGCCCAAATCCAAACCAACATCACCTCATACCCCAGAATCCAAAAAGCCACCTGAACCTAAAGTTGCATCAACTCAAAAGTCTGCATACCCACAAATACATGTTGAGCCCTTTAAGTTCCAGCCACTCTCAAGATTTTCCTCCACTTCAACCTTTTGAAAAAGAGGGTATCAGCCATGTTCCAAAAATCCCTAAGAAAAATATAGTACTACCGTCTAGAGAAAAAACCCAACAAGTGACATTGAGGCAACAATGAACTGGCAATTAGAAAATTCCATATGCCAGAACAAAGTGCTCAATAATATTGGCAACACCATAAAAAACGTGGCCCATGCACAAAACAAGTTAATGAGCAAAGTGAAAAAATTGAGAAAAAGGTGGAGCAAACATCATCTCAGCATGTAGGACTCATCAAAGCCTTGGAACTAAGGTTGGCGAATTTACAATATGAGATCAGTCCGCTAGGAACTTCAGTTTTAAAATTAATTCTTAGCCTGGTTTTAAAAGTTAGATTAGTCATGAAGCAATAAAATAATTATGAAGACGATAGGGACATTTGAGGGAAATAAGTATAGATTTGGACATTTTGATATTATTTAAAGCCTGGACTGTGTGAAATTGGGCTGATAATCTGGGAGGTTGATAGGATGACAAGAATTTGTTACAAGAGATTGCATCCCAGACAATTTGAAGCAAGCAATTTTGAGTCCAATTGCACCTCAATTTACAAGATAAAGTTAAGAGAGTTTGCTCCGCATTGACGGAAGATATCCACTGTGTTGGTACCTAATTTTTTTCCTATATATTTTTAATACACATATATACTTTCATAATATCATATATACTTATATAAGCATGCATAAGCTTTTTTTATAATTTTAAAGCTTTAAATTGATTTATTTCTTCCCTTTTTACTTATAAAATTTTAAATAATTATCCTTCAAATTATTGTTGTGGTAGTTTAGCCATCTAAATTCTATATTTATGCCAAAATATTGCTTAAAAAATGTAGTGCATTTTTTTATAATTACATTTACATGTTTTAAAGCCAATTTGCATTTATTTGTAATATTAGCCCTATTAAAGCATAATGATGTTATTAATAAATAAAATGGTCTTTTATATTTTTAAAATATTAAATAAATATTTGTAATCATTTTAGTACACAAAATTTTTTTTTTAAATCGTTTTTGTATTTTTACAAATTTTATAGTACTGAAAATGGATATTTAAAATCTAGCCTAATTTCATTCAATTCCAACCCCACCCCAATCCCAAACTGGACCCCAAAATTACCCAGCCCAATTTCTAATTAAAATATCTGACCCAATATCGGCCAAATCCTGGTCGTTGATTGTTTTGATCAACGATCCAGGTTCTCTCTTTCCTAATTAAACCGCCCCCCCCCCCCCAAAACTTAATTCATTTTACAACCCACCTCGTCGCCCTAAAATTCTCTCTACTCTCAAAACACCCTCAACCTAAACCCTAATCTCCAAACACCGACCCCCCATCTATGGCCTTCTCCGGTGACCTCTCACCATCTCTCAGGCCTCCAATGGCTTCTCTCATGTCATTGTTTCCATCTCTAAGGCCCTCAAAGGACCAGGTATATGTAGACTTGCTTCTAGGGTTCATCCCTTGCCTGTTCTTGGCCATTCCAGTGTGATTTCAAGTGAAATCTTTCTATTATAGCCACGATCAATGGGTTTTTCAGTGTGTTTCTTCATCTCTATATGCTTCTATTCAAAACCCTAATTTCGTTCCTGAACGTCCTAAATTTGTACCGATCTAGGATGATTTGAGTTTGTTTCTTGTGTGTTTTACAATAGCCTTGAGATTCTCTACCAAAATCGTTTGATTTCAAGTGATTTCTTTACCTTTTCTAAAATTAGGGTTTTCGAAAATTCTTTTTAAATTTTGTTTGATGATTTTTTGTGTTTAAACTTTTGATTCTCTCACGTTTTTGTCTAAGATTTTATGAACCCGCTGCAACCCTAGCCCGTTTGTACTAAAAACCCTAATGTTTTGGGGTTTTTTGTCTGGTATCTGATATGGGTACTCCAGACTGTTCTTGCCTTAGTTTCTTGTAACTTCTTATAATTTACTTGTCCTAGTATGCTGCTACTGAATCTTCTTAGTTCAAACTTTCTCTAATATTATGAACTTGTGTTTATACTAGCCATTCACGCAAAACTTGTATGCTTCTCTTTGAAGGAGTGATGTTTAACCATGGGTTTTTGTCAAGGCTATGTGAAATCCTAACTGGTAATGCTTTACCTCATTTTATATGCTAAGCATGATGATTCTTTTATGACTTTCTGAACCCTTGATTAATCTAAATCCCTTATTTTCTTTTTTAATTTCACTACTTTCCTTTAAACTTTTGACTTTTGCTTCTTTTCCCAGTTTGACTGAATTTATGTCACGACCCTTAACCCGGCCCCTTTCGTGGTCGAGCCTCTCGCGAAGACAAGGCCAGCTGATACATTCCCATTCCAATCTAAAGCAATAAAATAATAAGTATTAAGTCATAAACCTAATAAAATCTCAAAAATAAGTAGTTAACGGTATAATTTACGGAAAAACAAACCTAACATAGCCCGACAACGGGGTGTCACAAGTCAAGAGCATCTACTAAGGTCCGAATACAATAAGAGTCTAAAATGTGCTAGATACAGTCTAATTAAAATCGAGAGGGAGAAAAGCGGTGCTGCGAATGTCGGGCAGCAACCTTCCTAAACTCCGATGACTCTGCCTCTGAGCAACCAATACCTACTACCGGGTTCAGAAATACCTGAATCTGCACACAAGGTGCAGGGAGTAAAGTGAGTACTTCCAACTCAGTGAGTAATAAAAATAAACGAAGACCGAGTAATATAAAAACACGTAAGGCACAATGTTAAGCTAAAAGAGGCATAGTAAAAATCAGTAAATATAATTAAGCTGAGAAATCTCATAAACATCCTTTAAACAATTAAACAATATACATGAAAACTACTAGAGAAGGTAAACATATAATAACTGCCCCTCGGGCACAGTAACAACAGAATTAGCCCCTTGGGCTATATCACAGAACAATACCAGCCCCTCGGGTTATATCTCATATCACAATGGATAACCGCGCTTACTGGAGGTGTACAGACTCCGGGAGGTGCCCCTTACGGCCCAAGCACATAATCAAGCCATCTCGTGGCATCATAAATAGGCTCTCGGCCTCATATAAATCTCAAGCTACCTCGTGCCGTACAATCTCAGGCCCTCGATCTCATTATCATAATCAATGTATCTCTGCTGCAGCGTGCAGCCCGACCCAAACGTATTCCTCACAACACAAGCCCTCGGCCTTACTCAGTCAAAATCTCATGAGCCACTCGAGCAACAGTAAAACATGATGCTCAGCTCAAAATATCTTTTAAAATATCGTTTAAGGTGTTAAAACAGAGTAAACATGACTGAGTTATGAGAATAATAAAATGTAGCACAACTGGGTACGAGTATAAAGTCAAAACAGTGAGGAAATGGAAGTAAAAATCCCCTTAGGGTCCAAAGAGTTGGCTCGAAGCCCAAATATGCCATTTAGCCCAAAACATGATAGCATGAAACAATTTGCAATCAAATACATAGTAAATCAGTCACTCGGGATGGACTAAGTCACAATCCTCAATAGTGTACGACCCCACGCTCGTCGTCTAGCGTGTGCGTCACCTCAACATAGCACAACGATGTAGGATCTGAGGTTTCACAATCATATCCCATACCCTTACTCAAACCTGTACCAATCTTCAAAACACCTCAAACAACATCAAAACCACCGAAACACATCGAATTCAAGCCTAAGGTTCTAAAATCTTTCGCATTTCGCTTTTGATCGAAAACCCAACCAAACCACGTCTGAATGACATAAATTTTTGCACACACATCCCAAATGTCATAATGAAGCTACTGCAACTTCTAGAATTCCATTTTGACCCCTATATCAGAATCTCACTTATCAACCGAAAAATTCCAAAAACTAACTTTAGCCAATTCAAGCCCAATTCTACACCAGACATCACAAAAAATATTCTGGACGCACTTCTATGTCCCATATCACCTAACGAATCTATCTGAGCCATAAAATCCACATTCCGAGGTCGTTTACCAATAATTTAAAACTTAGTTAAACATTTTAATTTCAAGCTTCAAACTGAGAACTACTCTTCCAAATTCATTCCGATTACCCTAAAAATCAAAACCAATGATTTACATAAGTCATAATACATTACACAGGGCAAGTCATGCCTGAGAATTGGCGAGCAAAGTGCAAAAGCTAAAACAACCGGTCATGTCATGACATCCTCCCCCACTTAAACATACGTTCGCCCTCAAACGTGCCCAGAGTTGTTCCAAGAGCCAGCCAATCGCTGAATGACCTTACCATGCACATACCTGGGGGTGATCCCACATCAACCTATCTCATATAGGTCCAATAACACATTGTAACTAAAATTTCACAATCTAATCTAGCCCATAAACCATAGAACCACATTTTCACTTCTAAAATCATTAATACGATCAGAATCTCACATTTATAAGTCGATCCAACAAGAAAGTGCAGCAATACTACCGAAGTACCATCAACTTAATCACAATGCCTTTTTCTATGACATATACCCTCATCGAATTACCCCAATTAGCAATACCATTTCCTTAATCATCTGAAGATCATTTCCCTAATCATCTAAAACTCTTTTCTCTAGTTGGCTGAAGCTCATTTCTCTAATTATCGGAATCTGCCTGCTGTCTAAAAGTTTTATTACCTTCATTTCAGAACTGAACTGTAACCTTACACAAGAAAATCTCAATCCTCCTCCACATACCACATATACCATACCATCATAGGATAAACATGAGGACTTCAAATCCTTTCCGAGCCACAAATAGTTACGTTCTTAACTAGCCAAGAACTTTCCATTGATCTTAACTAGAAGAAAATCACCATACACCCCATGCTCCTCACACTTTTAGATAATACTCATCCCTAACCGTGGTTGAAACCATCAAGAACTCTACGAATCCCCTTTGCGCAAGACCGAACCATTAGGACTGACTCCTTATGACTCAACCAAGACACACAAGCCATCAAAACCTAAGAGCATTGCCGCGAAATACCTATAAGAACTCATTACTTCTTAATCACCCAAAGAACTAATCATTTTCTTACCATGCCGATCCGGACCACTACCAAGCTATCCCGTCTATCCAAGTTCCTTCTAATTTGCCTTCAACTTGATACTCCTTCTTTCTATAACACCACAGTTCCTCAACCCGACTCACCATACGAGACTCAAACATAAAATCATACCGTCCAAGGCTCATAAGCCTCTAGATACTCTCTTAAATATTCTCAAAAGCACCATGTTCAAAATACCTACCCCGAAGAGACTTCTTGCGAATCTGGAACCATTACCTTCCTAATACCGATATAAGAATCCCCTAATTTATAAAGAAATGTCACAAGTCATGACACCTTCGAATGCAAACCTCAGTTTCTAGCCAAATTATACACCTAAAAATCTCCAATTGTTAATTGAAAAACCTTGAACGCATTAGAACCATTCTCTAGAGTCATCCACTCTACTCAAGCTTCAATTTACCTAATCAAATAAACCGAACAACCCATGCCACACTAGCACTCCGACACTGCAGAATGTAACCTCATACCAATACAGCCAAGCAACTTCCTGCTCTATGCACCGAGTATTTCTTATCAACAACAACTCAAGTCATTCCCCGATTCTCATACACCCATAAAGCAAAGCATAACATAACCTTTATTGAAATTTCCTTTACTTGAGCCATAACTGATTCAAAAATACACCTCGAACTGGAACCATCATGCACATAAACGTGCAATCAAAAATTCAATAGCAAACACCACTACTTGGCTTGAAGCAATAATTACGTAGTGAGGTTAAACTCAAAATGCACAATAACTCATAATGAATATACTCTATTACTGCAATAATTACGTAGTGAGGTTAAACTCAATCCTTCATGAGCTCGTGAAACTCGCATTCACCCTCGTAACAGTCAAGCCCATACTCTTAGGTGATCAATATTCAATTGCAACACACATGTTCACTGGTAAAGGATATTTTCTAACAACAACATAAGGATCACACAACTTAAGAACACTCCATAGGAGATAATGCACTTGCTTTGCCTCCAACTAACATTCCTATATAGCTTCCACCATCATAAACATTACGCAGGCACTTAATCTTCCTGAGTCTGAACTCACACCGCGAGATGAAATTTACTTCACTGCCAACTGGAAACATGAAAAAATTCTTCACACGCTCATAACTTAGGGCTACACCTCGAATCAAGATGGAAATCAAGCACCTAATAGTTTTTCTATCCCCCAACAGACCCTTCTTGTCGCTTCCAAATCATACGAATGCATATCACAGTTACATCATAATCATCATATAACTTTCTAGTTATTTCTTCCCTTAATAGAGTCACAACAGCATATATAGATCCAAAAATACATGCTCATGTAATCAACAGCTCAGGGCTCAAGCTATAGGTAAAAATCAAGCCTCAAGTCTTCCAGACTGGCCCAACATCAGCACACAAAGATCACACCGCGCCCCACAATCAGTGAATCACAAGCCATCGTTGCGTATCTAATACTGAGCGCTCGTTCGCGTATTCAAATACGTGGAAGGAATTCAAAGAGTTATATTTCAAGTTGAATCAAGGAAGCATGATAATAATTTCAAGAATGTGATGTTTTTCCTAAAGATTTTGCAGCCTCTCAAGGATAAATACAGACGTCTTCATACCGATCCACGAGACTCTATTAAACCTTCTCATGATTCGTGAGACCTACGTAACCTAGGCTCTGATACCAACTTGTCACGACCCAAAACTCAGACCCGTTGTGATGGCGCCTCTGGTGAAGACAAAGCCAGTCGACAGATTCCCATTCAAATCTTAAGCAATAAAATAATAAGTATTAAGTCGTAAACCTAATAAAATCACAAAAATAAGAATTTAACAATATAATTTGCGAAAAAACAAACCCAACACAACCCGACATCTGTGTGTCACTAGTCATGAGCATCCACTAAGATCCGAATACAACAAGAGTCGAAAATGTACTAGATACAGTCTAATGAAATCAAGGGGGATAAAAGCAGTGCTGCGAATGTCGGGCAACAACCTTGCTAAACTCCGATGACTCTGCCTTTGAGCAACCAATACTCACTATCGGGTTTAGAAATGCCTGAATTTACACACAAGGTGCAGGGAGTAAAGTGAGTAGTTCCAACTCAGTGAGTAATAAAAATAAATGAAGACTGAGTAATATAAAACCACGTAAGGCACAACATTAAGCTAAAAAAGGCATAATAAAAATCAGCAAATATAATTAAATAGAGAAATACCATAAACATCCTTTAAACAATTTAAAAATATACAGGAAAACCACTAGAGAAGGTAAAGACATAATAACTACCCCTCGGGCATAGTAACAACAAAATTAGCCCCTCGGGCTATATCACAGAACAATACCAGCCCGTCGGGCTATATATCGTATCACATTGGGTACCCGCGCTCACTGGGGGGTGTACAGACTCCGGGAGGGGCCCCTTACGGCTCAAGTGCATAATCAAGCCATCTCGTGGCATCATAAATAGGCTCTCAACCTCATATAAATCTCAAGCCACCTCGTGGCGTACAATCTCAGACCCTCGATCTCATTATCATAATTAATGTATCTCTACGGCGTGAAACCCGACCCAAATGTATTCCTCATAACACAGGTCCTCAGCCTTATTCATTCAGAAACTCATAAGAGACTCGGGCAACCGTAAAACATGATGCTCAACTCAAAATATCTTTCAAAATATCGTTTAAGGTTTTAAAACAGAGTAAACATGGCTAAATTATGAAAATATTAAAATGTAGCATGACTAAGTACGAGTATAAAGTCAAAACAGTGAGGAAATGGCATTAAAATTCCCCTAAAGGTCCAAAGAGTTGGCACGAAGCACATATATGCCATTTAGCCCAAAACATGATAATATCAAACAATTTGCAATCAAATACGTAGTAAAACAGTCACTTGGGATGGACTAAGTCACAATCCCCAATGGTGTACGACCCTACGCTCGTCATCTAGTGTGTGTGTCACCTCAATATAGCTTTCATACCCTTTGGAGAGCATTTACAATCATTACTCACCTCGAACTAGCCCGAAAAGCTACACTACAACATGTTTGCCTCTCGAATCAACTTCTGAGTGCTCCAAATCTACCAAGTTTAGATTTTTGTAATCAAATTATGCTAAACGAATGAATTCCAGTTTAAAAATATCAAATTTAAGCACAAAACCCAAAAATCAGTCAAATACCGTCCCTTGGGGCACACATCCAGAAACTGGACAAACTTTATACCAAAATGTTTTTCATCATCTCACGAGTCCGCACATATAAAGAACTCAAAAATCGGAGTTCGTTTGACCCCTCAAATCATCCCTAGAAAGTCTCATAATCTCAGGCCCTAACTCCACCTTTTTCAACTGATTTTTCATGAATTAAAAACTGTTGTTTTGTTCCTTAATCACAAATAATCGATTTTTAGGGTCCAAAATCCTTACCTCAATGAAGAACAATGAATTCCTCTCTTCAAAATCGACTCAAGGCTCTTTTCCGGCTAAAAAATGGTGTAAAAGAGTTCCAAGTCGCGGCATAGCCTTTTTAAAACATTCTACCCAGGCCTTAAAATCCCTCTCCGCGAACGCGGTCAACGCCTCGTGTTAGCGAAGCATAAATCAACTTTGACCAAAATTTCGTCTTTGTAATCGCGACCTGGCCATCGTGAACATGATGAATAAAATGCCCTAAAGCTCAGCTGACCAATTTCCTCTACGCGAACGCGGAGCTTTCCTCATGAACGCGAAGCACAATCAACCAGCCCTTCGCAAACATGGAGCCTTCCTCGCGAATGCGAAGACTAAATTTCCAAATTCCTCAACTGACCCTTCGCGAATGCGAGGACCCTCTCGCGAACGCGAAGGTCATTTTCTGCAGCACTGACTTACAATTTTCTATAGGTTCTAACTTCATGGAATGACCCGATTAACAACCCGAAACTCACCCGAGGCTCCCGGGACCTCAACCAAAGGCATAATCATATCCATACCCTTATTCAAACATGTACCAATCTTCATAACACCTCAAACAACATCAAAACCACTCCACATCGAATTCAAGCCTAAGGTTCTAAAATCTTCTGCATTCCGCTTTTGATCAAAAACCCAAACAAACCACGTCCGAATAACCTGAAATTTTGCACACATATCCCAAATGTCATAACGAAGCTATTGCAACTTCTAGAATTCTATTCTGACCCCTATATCAAAATCTCACCTATCAACCGGAAAACGCCAAAAACTAACTTTCGCCTAATTCTACACTGGACATCACAAAAATAGTCCGGAGACACTCCTATATTCCCAATTACCTAACGAAGCTATCCGGTCCATAAAATATGCATTCCGAGGTCATTTACCAATAAGTCAAAACTTGGTCAAACTTTTCAATTTCAAGCTTCAAAATGAGAACTGTCCTTCTCAATTCATTCTGATTACCCTGAAAATCAAAACCAACGAGTTACATAAGTCATAATACATTACACATGGCAAATCATGCCCGAGAACTGGCGAGCAAAGTGCAAAAGCTCAAACGACCGGTCGGGTCGTTACAATTTACTTACCTTAATTGTCTTTCCCTACATTGTTTGTATTTCACTCATTATTATTGATTTGTTTAATTAATTAAACTGATGTGCATCTACCCTCAATTACATATTCTATACCTAATGCTTTGATTTATTCTTTTCCTTAAATACCCGGCATGTTTATCGTTGATTGAATTGTTCCTTGATTAAGGGAAGATCTTGCTGATTTATATGTGACTTCCCTGATTTTAAGTTCACAACGACAGTAACAAAGGAACTCTAGTTCATCTACACTATTATACTCTCAAAATCCCTCTACTCTCTTCTGTTCCTTACAATTCCTACTAGTTCCATCGGCTGTAAGCCAAGGCTGACTACTGGCATTACCTTTACTCTGTATTCTACATACTCTCCTTAACTGGTATGTTTTGATTAAATTCACACTCTAAGCTATGTGTTTACTTTGTTCCTGCAGTTTATCAATCCTAATTTCCAGTTTTCTTAGCTATTATACATAGATAGTATGCCAGGATTATTGTGTAACAAAGCATGTTTTAAGACTATAATTTCATAATGTTTAGCATGATCAAACCCTGCTTGTTCTAAAATCTTGAATGTTTTCATGAAATGTTTGTCTGGTACAGTTTATTCTAATGTAATTCTGTTTGTATCTTAAACCTATGTGCTCTCAACTTAACTTTGTAACTACTAACCATGTATTTTGTTGCCATCAGTGAGGTGTATGCTAGGTGTTCCCCTACCTCTTTCCCATGTGTGAGATTTGTTCTGAAGTTGTGTGTTCTCCAACCTGCTTTCTGACTATTTTAAATGTCTTATTAAACTATTCCTACTCTTAACTCTGCTCTCACTTTCATAAAAGTTCTTTCTGCTACTAAGACCATCTTTGTCTACCAAACTCTTTTAAATTCATTATGCACTCCCACATTACTCCTAGAGTATTAGATTCTGTACCCCTGGCATGTGTACTGCCTTAAGATCCATGAGATTTCTCTAAACTTTGGCATGTCAGAGCTGGCCTCTCCACATTGCACTTGAATCAGTTCTCGTTTAAAAAAAAGTCTAGGTGTGAGCACTACCCGGGATCCTTGATATCCTTAGGAAACTTTGAAACACCTAGACATGATATTGTCTATGGAACCTTGGCATTTGAGGCTATTGGAGGCTTGGGGAAGTCATTTGGGCCTGCTTCAGGCTCCCTATAGTAACTTCTTCTTTTCTTTATTGTTTATATAATGTATTTAGCTGGTCTGTAATAATTATTTATAAACAATATTGGGGTGAATAGTGAAAAGGGGTGGGTAGTTTCCTTTTGCCAACATAGGGCTCCAAACCCTATTTGAGATTTTAGACATAGGGCATCCATTACTTAGTCTTCTTTTGCCACCATAGGGCTCCAATCGCTAGTTGAGATTTTAGACATAGGCCCTCCATTTCCTAGTTGTCTTTTGATAATATAGGGCTCCCATCCTAGTTGAGATTTTAGACATAGGGCCTCCATTCCCAAGTCGCCTTTTGTAAACATAGGGTCTCCAACCCCTAGTTGAGATTTTTAGACATAGGGTCTCCATCTGCTAGTCGCATTTTGCCGACATAGGGCTCCAATCCCTAGTTAAAATTTTAGACATAGGGCCTCCATTCCCTAGTCGCCTTTTGTCAACATAGGGCTCCAATCCCTATTTGAGATTTTATACATAGGGCCTCCATTCCCTAGTCGCCTTTTGCAAACATAGGACTCCAATCCCTAGTTGAGATTTTAGACATAGCGCCTCCCTTACCTAGTCGCCTTTTGCCAAGATAGGGCTCCAATTCCTAATTGAGATTTTGAGACATAGGGCCTCCTTTTTCGAGACGCCTTATGCCAACATAGGGTTCCAATCCCTAGTTGAGTTTTTAGACATAGGGTCTCCATTCCTAATCTCCTTTTGCCAACATAGGGCTCCAATCCCTAGTTGAGATTTTAGACATAGGGCCTTCATTCCCTAGTCGCCTTTTGCCAACACAGGGCTCCAATCCCTAGTTGAGATTTAGACATCCCTAGCTGAGATTTTAGACATAGGGCCTCCATTCCCTAGTCGTCTTTTGCCAACATAGGGCTCCAATCCCTACATGAGATTTTAGACATAGGGCCTCCATTCCCTAGTCGTCTTTTGCCAACATAGGGCTCCTATCCCTAGTTAAGATTTTAGACATTGGGTCTCCATTCCCTCTCGAATCAACTTCCGAGTGCTCCAAATCTACCAAGTTTAGATTTTTGTAATCAAATTATGCTAAACGAATGAATTCCAGTTTAAAAATATCAAATTTAAGCACAAAACCCAAAAATCAGTCAAATACCGTCCATTGGGGCACACATCCAGAAACTGGACAAACTTTATACCAAAATGTTTTTCATCATCTCACGAGTCCGCACATATAAAGAACTCAAAAATCGGAGTGCGTTTGACCCCTCAAATCATCCCTAGAAAGTCTCATATTCTCAGGCACTAACTCCACCTTTTTCTACTGATTTTTCATGAATTAAAAACTGTTGTTTTGTTCCTTAATCACAAATAATCGATTTTTAGGGTCCAAAATCCTTACCTCAATGAAGAACAATGAATTCCACTCTTCAAAATCGACTCAAGGCTCTTTTCCGGCTAAAAAATGGTGTAAAAGAGTTCCAAGTCGCGGCATAGCCTTTTTATAACATTCTACCCAGGACTTAAAATACCTCTCCGCGAACGCGGTCAACGCCTCATGTTCGCGAAGCATAAATCAACTTTGACCAAAATTTCCTCTTTGCAATCGCGACCTGCCCATCGTGAACATGATGAATAAAATGCCCTAAAGCTCAGCTGACCAATTTCCTCTACACGAACGCGGAGCTTTCCTCGTGAACGTGAAGCACAATCAACCAGCCCTTCGCAAACATGGAGCCTTCCTCGCGAATGCGAAGACTAAATTTCCAAATTCCTCAACTGACCCTTCGCGAATGCGAGGACCCTCTCGGAACGCGAAGGTCATTTTCTGCAGCACTGACCTACAATTTTCTATAGGTTCTAGCTTCATGGAATGACCCGATTAACAACCCGAAACGCACCCGAGGCTCCCGGGACCACAACCAAAGGCATAACCATATCCCATACCCTTATTCAAACATGTACCAATCTTTATAACACCTCAAACAACATCAAAACCACCCAAACACATCGAATTCAAGCCTAAGGTTCTAAAATCTTTTGCATTCCGCTTTTGATAAAAAACCCAAACAAACCACGTCCGAATAACCTGAAATTTTGCACACATATTATGTCTTAACAAAGCTATTGCAACTTCTAGAATTCTATTCTGACCCCTATATCAAAATCTCACCTATCAACCGGAAAACGCCAAAAACTAACTTTCGCCTAATTCTACACTGGACATCACAAAAATAGTCCGGACACACTCCTATATTCCCAATCACCTAACGAAGCTATCCGGTCCATAAAATACGCATTCGGAGGTCATTTACCAATAAGTCAAAACTTGGTCAAACTTTTCAATTTCAAGCTTCAAACTGAGAACTGTCCTTCTCAATTCATTCTGACTACCCTTAAAATCAAAACCAATGAGTTACATAAGTCATAATACATTACACATGGCAAGTCATGCCCGAGAACTGGCGAGCAAAGTGCAAAAGCTCAAACGACCGGTCGGGTCGTTACAATTTACTTGCCTTAATTGTCTTTCCCTACATTGTTTGTATTTCACTCATTATTATTGATTTTTTTAATTAATTAAATTGATGTGCATCTGCCCTCAATTACATATTCTATACCTAATGCTTTGATTTATTCTTTTCCTTAAATACCCGGCATGTTTATCGTTGATTGAATTGTTCCTTGATTAAGGGAAGATCTTGCTGATGCATATGTGACTTCCCTGATTTTAAGTTCACAACGACAGTAACAAAGGAATTCTAGTTCATCTACACTATTATACTCTCAAAAACCCTCTACTCTCTTCTATTCCTTACAATTCCTACTGGTTCTACCGGCTGTAAGCCAAGGCTGACTACTGGCATTACCTTTACTCTGTATTCTACATACTCTCCTTAACTGGTATGTTTTGATTAAATTCACACTCTAAGCTATGTGTTTACTTTGTTCCTGCAGTTTATCAATCCTAATTTCCAGTTTTCTTAGCTATTATACATAGATAGTATGCCAGGATTATTGTGTAACAAAGCATGTTTTAAGACTATAATTTCATAATGTTTAGCATGATCAAACCCTGCTTGTTCTAAAATCTTGAATGTTTTCATGAAATGTTTGTCTGGTACAGTTTATTCTAATGTAATTCTGTTTGTATCTTAAACCTATGTGCTCTCAACTTAACTTTGTAACTACTAACCATGTATTTTGTTGCCATCAGTGAGGTGTATGCTAGGTGTTCCCCTACCTCTTTCCCATGTGTGAGATTTGTTCTGAAGTTGTGTGTTCTCCAACCTGCTTTCTGACTATTTTAAATGTCTTATTAAACTATTCCTACTCTTAACTCTGCTCTCACTTTCATAAAAGTTCTTTCTGCTACTAAGACCATCTTTGTCTACCAAACTCTTTTAAATTCATTATGCACTCCCACATTACTCCTAGAGTATTAGATTCTGTACCCCTGGCATGTGTACTGCCTTAAGATCCATGAGATTTCTCTAAACTTTGGCATGTCAGAGCTGGCCTCTCCACATTGCACTTGAATCAGTTCTCGTTTAAAAAAAAGTCTAGGTGTGAGCACTACCCGGGATCCTTGATATCCTTAGGAAACTTTGAAACACCTAGACATGATATTGTCTATGGAACCTTGGCATTTGAGGCTATTGGAGGCTTGGGGAAGTCATTTGGGCCTGCTTCAGGCTCCCTATAGTAACTTCTTCTTTTCTTTATTGTTTATATAATGTATTTAGCTGGTCTGTAATAATTATTTATAAACAATGTTGGGGTGATTAGTGAAAAGGGGTGGGTAGTTTCCTTTTGCCAACATAGGGCTCCAATCCCTATTTGAGATTTTAGACATAGGGCATCCATTCCCTAGTCTTCTTTTGCCACCATACGACTCCAATTGCTAGTTGAGATTTTAGACATTGGCCCTCCATTTCCTAGTTGTCTTTTGCTAATATAGGGCTCCCATCCTAGTTGAGATTTTAGACATAGGGCCTCTATTCCCAAGTCGCCTTTTGTAAACATAGGGTCTCCAACCCCTAGTTGAGATTTTTAGACATAGGGTCTCCATCTGCTAGTCGCCTTTTTCCAACATAGGGCTCCAATCCCTAGTTGAAATTTTAGACATAGGGCCTCCATTCCCTAGTCGCCTTTTGTCAACATAGGGCTCCAATCCCTATTTGAGATTTTATACATAGGGCCTCCATTCTCTAGTCGCCTTTTGCAAACATAGGGCTCCAATCCCTAGTTGAGATTTTAGACATAGCGCCTCCCTTACCTTGTCGCCTTTTGCCAAGATAGGGCTCCAATTCCTAGTTGAGATTTTTAGACATAGGGCCTCTTTTTTCTAGACGCCTTATGCCAACATAGGGCTCCAATCCCTAGTTGAGTTTTTAGACATAGGGTCTCCATTCCTAGTCTCCTTTTGCCAAAATTGGGCTCCAATCCCTAGTTGAGATTTTAGACATAGGGCCTTCATTCCCTAGTCGCCTTTTTCCAACACAGGGCTCCAATCCCTAGTTGAGATTTTAGACATCCCTAGTTGAGATTTTAGACATAGGGCCTCCATTCCCTGCCCTACTTGAGATTTTAGACATAGGGCCTCCATTCCCTAGTCGTCTTTTGCCAACATAGGGCTCCAATCCCTAGTTATGATTTTAGAAATAGGGTCTCCATTCCCTAGTCACCTTTAGGCAACATAAAGTCTCCAATCCCTAGTTAAGATTTTAGACATAGGGTCTCCATTCCCTAGTCACCCTTTGCCAACATAGGGCTCCAATACCTAGTTTAGATTTTAGACATAGGCCCTCCATTCCCTAGTCGCCTTTTTGCCAACATAGGGCTCCAATCCCTAGTTGAGATTTTAGACATAGGGCCCCCATTCCCTAGTCGCCTTTTGCCAACATAGGGCTCCAATCCCTAGTTGAGATTTTACAAATAGGGTCTTTATTCCCTAGTCGCCTTTTGCCAACATAGGGCTCCAATCCCTAGTTGTGATTTTTGATATAGGATCTATATTCCCTAGTCGCCTTTTGCCAACATAGGGTCTTCTATCCCTAATTGAAATTTTAGACATATGGTCTCCACTCCCTAGTCACATTTTCCCAACACAGGGTCTCCACTCTTTAGTTGAGTTCTTGTAGATATAGGGCTCCACTCCCTAATCTCTTTCTCCCATAAACACACAATCTTTATTTTATTGCATAAAAAATAAATAAATGTAGTTTGGATTTTAGTTACAAATAACTCATGACATTTTTCTAGTAAAAACTAGGGTAGAAATGTTTCTTTCGTTTGTTTGGTTTTTTGTGTTTGCGCAAGTTTTACCTCAAGGCACGGAGTTCGAGACGACCAAAAGATTGAGTCTCAATCCTGAACAAAGAGGAGAAGAAAAGAACAAAAAAGAAGTGAACTCAAAATGTGGGAGCAGAGTAAGATATATACCACTCTAGATGTGATTGAGGTCACGAGTTTCGCATGTCCCGCCTTGATTCAAAGCTAAAAAATTAACTGACGGCTACAGCTGAAGAGCATCAAGATTCAGATCGGAGTATGCAGCAAGAACCAGCCAAGACTCAAGATCAAGTTTCAGAAGATTCATAGATAGGAATCTTGTAACTCGTAGATGATAGACTTAGTTAGTCTTTTTTATTTTTGATTTTGCTGTAATAACGGGATCGGAACCTCGACGGCACCTCACTCGGCTCTCCACCTGGGTACACTCCATCACCTTATCACTTTTGAACTACACGTCATCTGATTCCTTTAAGTCAATGACATATATGCAACTCAGATACCGGGGCTCGGTCATATTTTCTTTTTTTGTTTTTAGTCTCCTAAATAAGGGTCGGGTCAAAAAACCTGTGTAGTCATTTTTTTTGTGAAAACTCTTCGCATTTCCAATCAAAGAGGGGCAGATTTAGACATGTGATTTTTTACCCTCCCGAAGATTTTTCATATTTTAGCACGTAAATATTTAATTTAGGCCTAATATCGCTATTTTAATTAATTTTTACTCTTCTACATTATTTTATTACAAAAAAATAAAAATTACAAAAATAGTTCTATTAGTATTTTATAGTCATTTTTAAAATTTTGAAAAATACCAAAAGAAATATAGTTTATTTTAAGGTCAGTCTTGTTCTAATAGTTATTTTATATAAGTAGAATTAATTAATAAATGAGATCGTATTTTTAATCTTGTTCGCAGGGAAAGAATAAATTCGGGCTCAAACGACCAATTTTTAGGCCTAATTTTTGGACCTAGCCCATAATTTTCAAGCTCATAATTCCTAAGTCCATACCCCTAACCCAATTCCTACCCCTATATAATAGTACCTAATCCCTAAATAAGAGACTATGCCTAAAACACACAAGTGACCATTTTCTTTACAAAGGCATCAAACAAAAAAAGCTGACCATCAGCGAAAACAAAACAAAAAACTAACCTGAAATCCAGCCTAGGACCTAGAAGAAAATGCAGTAGCGCCACAATTCAGGATCCCCTACCCCCCCTATTTTTGTGATCATCTTCTTCGACGAAAAGGCCACCAGACGACCCTTTCGCCCATTTTTTTATCCTTTTTATTTCTTCAACAGCTATAAAGCACCCCATGAGCTACTGCTCTTGAATGAAATTCACAGAAAAATCAGCCTCAATAGACCTCAATCACAACTGCAACAGCCATAAAGCATGCCTATTCAGCCATTAAAACAACCTGAAAATACCTCAAAAAAGCCAGTTAGTTCCACCATGAAAACCAGTCCCTATAGCTTCAAAAAACATCCCAAAAAACGAGCTAGAAATACACCTCCAAACCAGCCTCTTCTCAGTCTGAAAATGACTATGAACAACCTCCTAAAACGCAGCAAAAGGCAAGATGCGAACAACCCCCAAAACCAGTAAAAAATTCACCAAACTCCAGCTCAAAACCAGCCACTTCTCTAAAATGTTTCGTCGAGCATAGAGGTGTGTCGAGGTTCGAGGTTCGAGGTTCGAAGTTCGTCGAGGTCTTCGTCCTTGGTCCACAGGCTCTAAATGATTTGTTGCTGTACATTTGAGATTCACCTGTTGATATAATGGAAAGCTTTTTCAAAGGTTCATCGTTTATCCTCTTATCTAATTTTACTTAGAATACGGCTATGTCATTTTATGTTCGAATATTGTTGCGTGGTTATCTGAAGATCGTGAATTTGGTTCTACTGCCTTAGTTTGTAGTATCACTTATCTCAAATAATTATGATAAAGGAAGAAAAATATAGCATTTAATGGGCTTAGATTTAATCTGGTTAGATATTGCAATTTGGTTTGTTTGGTTTTAATATTTTAATTAGGCAGTACAATTTTCAGAGTTGGTTAAAAGTTTGAGCTTTCCTTGACCTTTCTGTAACAATTGGACCGCATAATAATGGGACAAATAAATGGGAAAGGTCCAAGATTTCGTATTTCAATAAGAATTGGGTCGTCTAAGACTTGGGTTGAGATGATCAAATCGACCCATTTTTTACTATCAATTTTATTATGCTTAAATTCATGAATAGTACTGTTTCCTCAAAAGTTATCATGTGCTTTATGAGTACTAAACAATACAAATAAGTTACAGAAAAATCATAGCAAATCGTAATAATCCATTGGACCAAGCGAAGAACATGAAAATAAGTGCTCAAAATTAAGAGGAGAAACATTAAAAGCCTTTATTGATAGTATGGAGCTGGTCTGCCTCTCCATGGAGAGGTTCAGAGCCATACAATGGTGTTCCTTTTTCCATAATATGCGTATTATTGTGTGTTTTCTCTCTCTCGGGAATAGTGGCGAAGAAGGCCCCCCTTTTCTAGGACTTCCACTTTTAGTATTTATAGATGTGAACTTCGTGAGTTGGCAATAAATGGCCTGGGCCACGCTGAGGTTCCGTCACCATAGGGGAATTAATGGGTCGTGCCCTTGTAGATTAAATCGGACAAGGGTCGAATCCTGTTATGAATGAGTGGCCATACCACTTATTAATTATGGACTAGCTTAAGACGAGATTAGCTCCGTTAATTACCGTGAGATCGGATTCTGACCCATACAGTTAGTCCTCCGCTTATTGAGGTCGTGTTTTCACTGAGCTCGATGAGCGAACTTCATCGATTGTGATTTAAAAAAAAACTCAAATAAGGGGGTCGCTTTATTGACGATGGTGGACTTAGCCGTTTACACGTTGGAGATGGTCGTAGCCATGTACGTGACTTCGACTGTCATCGAGTTTGTTTGTCGTAGTCGAGCTGGGTCGACTTATTGACGACAGTGTCCTTAGCCATTTACACGTTGGATATGGGCGTAGCCTTTCATACACTGGAGAAGGTCGTAGCATTTCATACATTGGAGATGGTCGTAGCCTTTTATACATTGGAGATGGCCAGAGCCTTTCATATGTTGGAGATGGCCGTGGGGAATGAGTTTGCGCCGGGTACGTATTTGGTCACGTCCAGAATTTTGATTCTTTCAGCTTTCGCAGGCCGTTGCATTTATTCTGACGGCGGGACGTTGGCGGATGGCTGAGAAGCCGCTTCGCGAAGCTTGTCATAATGGCGCATGCTTCGGCAGAACCAAACCGTTTTACGGTTGGTCGTGCAGTTAATGATGGCCATTGGGTTTCGCGAAATCCATTTATGTTGCCTACAAAGGCGGGTTGAGGCATTCATTTCTCATATCTTCATTGTTCATCTAAGAGAGATTCTGAGGAAACTTTTTCATTCTGCTAATTCATCTTGTCCTTTCTTTCCTTTGATTGTGATAACCTTTGTCTTGCCCACCGAATTCTGTCCCTTTCGCTTTAGTAGATCAACAATGGCAGGCAGTTCTTCCCATGATGCTCTTCCGATAGATTTTTCGGTAAATTTTCCGGTAGTTGAAGGGCCATCTCAGGTAATGGGAGGTGCAGAACAGATAGAGACCAGAGAAGTTCCGTCGGTTGACGAGGTAGCTCCTCGGCCCGGAGGTCCGGCGATTGATTTCACCGTCGACGATGGAGAGAACCCGGTGGATGAAGACCCGTTAATGGGGGAAATTAGGGTGGCCCGATTCCGAGAACAAGGGGTCATTCCCACCCATGCATACATCGTTCTCGCTAGAAGCAAGGAGAGGTTCCACACCGACCGCAGGGGATACTGCATTTTTTACGCCTATCCCTTCAGGTTGGGGTTCGAGATCCCGCTCCCAATGCTGGTGGTGGATTTCTATCGTTATTACGGGGTGCGCCCGGGTTAGCTCACTCCTTCCCTCTACAAATTGTTGGCAATGTTCATCAAGTACGCGGAATTGGCCAGTAGGGAGGTCACGCTGCAGCATGTTAGTCTCTATGCTCCCTAGAGAGTCCGTGGCACCATGATTCAGGGGTGCCCTCATGGATCGAGAGGCCTGGTCATGAGATTGGATGACGAGGTCGACCCTTGCCCTTTCGAGCACTTCTTTTATTTCAGGACCAGGCATCTGGTGGCGGATGCTACTAGGTTCCCAGAGACTTGGAACCATGCACGTAAGTTCTTTAGTGGTCGATGTCACACCTCCTTTTTACGCTACCGCACCCCGCGAAGGGTGTGATAAAGGGAGTTTTTTTCCAATTAAAGGACAATCGAAACGGGATTTATTTATTAAATTTAGAGTCGCCACTTCGGAGACTAATGGTGTCCCAAGTCACCGGTTGAATCCCGAATCAACGAAAAGATTGGCTCTGTATTACAATCCGCGAACGAGAAATTCGGATAAGGAATTCTGTTAACTCAGGAGAAGGTGTTAGGCATTCCCGAGTTCCGTGGTTCTAGCACGGTCGCTCAACTGTTATATTTAGCTTAATTATCTGATTTTAGTACATGCTCAAACCTATGAGCATTTTTTACCTTTTAACCGCTTTTGACTATTATTATTTTATAAGAATTGCAACGTCATGAAAATGCGTCTCGAGCCACGTCGCACCAGTGCACCCGTGGTTGTCAACACATTTTGACTCCGTTGAGATTTGGATTTGGGTCACATAAATGTGCACCCATACTTAGGAAGGTAATATTATTAAAAGACACGCCTAAAGCAACTAACACGTTGTTAATTTTGCGGGAGGCCATGGAAATTCACTAAATGGCACGTCCCGAAATCTAAGTATTGTTGTATATACATTTAATGAGGGCCCCGCAGTTTGTGCGTTTTATTTAGCGAGGCTCGTCTCATTTTTTTAAGGCCGATCCTAAGGCGGCTATGATTTTCTATTTATGTTTTGTCTCTAAAATAAAGAAGAATGCTCTAGTTAATCGGTATAACTTAAATGAACGACCCTAGTAGAGTCTTTTAATAATTTTGGTCTTCAAATTCGGCCCAATGAAGTTTCCAACTACTATTCAAAATGTTAATAAAGGATTTGACCCTAATTTCAAGCCCAAATTATATTTTGGCCGAGCAATCAGCTAACGTATGACCAGTGAAATTGGAATATCCAATTCAATTGACTCATTAACAAAAGTGAACTTTTATTTTTAACTCTTGCCTGTATTTACTGCCAATTCGAAACTATCACTCAAATTTACATTTCAATTTAATCTTGAGTGATTATTTATGTGAAGTGAGTAAACTAAATGCCAGCTGTGAGCACGTGATTTTTACCCTAAGCAGATTATTCCAAAAATATCAAATAAAATGATTTTTACAATTTTA
>MU696685.1:3306-13435 GCA_026770625.1 Nicotiana glauca | reverse complement strand
ACCTTACTGTAGTTAGGGTAAAAGCTATGTACTAAAGCAGGTTATAAAGAAAAACCTTGCATTTATTGTTCTAAAGCAGGTTATAAAGAAAAACCTTGCTTTTATTGTTCTAAAACGGGTTATAAAGAAAAACCTAGCATTTGTTAGTTTTTCTTAAAAATCTATTACAAGAAAAAACAGTTACGAGAAAGTTATAGATGTAATTCAAATACATGTAAGATGTTATTCAAAACTTATCAAGGTTTAAAATAAAAATTTGTCAATGTTATTTCAAAGAAACATGTGTGTTCTTATTTCTTTTATCGTATGTTAACACCATTATGAAGTTGAGACGTCTTCTTTATTAAGTGTCGAAATATAAAAGGGCCCTTTTTTTTTAATAAAAACTCATGTTTAAAACTATTTAGTCATGAAATTAACAGAACCATTTTTAAAGAGAAAAAATGCAAGTTATTCTATAAGTCCTTAAAAATAAAGGCAAGAATAAAATAAACAGAAGTCTAACATCAAAAACTTCTTAAAATACTTAAGATTAAGTATGAACTTGATCACAAAGCTGTAAAATTGTTTATACAGATTGCCCTATAAATGACTTGGGGACTTGAATTCCAAAAACCAACCCTTAAATGGAACTAAGGGTTTTACTACAATTTTCTAAGAATAAACCCTTAGATGAAGCCAAGGGTTTCTAACACGACTTTCCAAAGAGGTATCTACAACAAAAACAAGGAATTCAAGTAAAAAAATTTACTAAGAAGATGTGGAAACTGAAGAAGGCGTATCAACAGCAACGGGCTCAACTTGGACAGGAGCATCAGCGGTTGCAAGTTGATCCTGATTCACAACAATAGGCTCAACTCGAGTAAGGGCTTCAGCAGAGATGGTTTCAACTTGGCTTGCAGCAGTGGGTTGGATTGGGTTTGAAGAAGATGTGATACTTGTATGAGCCTCAACCATGGGAGCTTCAATCACGGGAGAAGGGAAGTCTTGTGGTTGCTGACCTTGTTCTATGGTTTCATTGACCTTAGCTAATTCAGCTTCCAGGTCAAAACTTTCTTGCCCAACTTCAAATAGGGTATCACGACGGAAATTTAGAAAATCCCAACTCACCTCAACATCAAATTTTTCTTCAAGGATCTCATAATCATTTTCCCAAGCAGCAACCTCACTCTTAAGCTCTTCATTTTCAGCCAAGATAGAATTACAAGAAGATTGAAGGGAGGCATGAGAGCTCTCTAAAGCACGTACCTTGTAAACAAAAGCTTGAAGGTCCTCTTGTGCTTGAGTTAAGTTTTGCACAAGTTCCCCAACGTAAACATCTTTTTGAGCCAACAGTGCCTTTAATGCCCTATTCTCCTCGCTAGCCTTAGATAGTTGTTCTAAAAAGGAGGATTCAAGGCGTTCTTTTTCCTTCCCAGCTTGGCTCAAGGAAGCCTTGATAACTGCTAGCTCCAAAGTTAATGCTCGTACTTGCTGTTCTAAGGTACTTCTACTCTCTTGTTAATCCTCCATCTCAATTTAAGCACTGTTAAATTGTTCCTTCCAGTTGTTTGCCTCCAACTGAGAATCGCGAGCAGCCTTCTCCGCATCATGAACAGCCTTCTCCAAGTCACGTGTTACCTTCTCCAAGAAAGAGATTTTGTTCATCAGCTCAGTGCCAATAATATTGGCCTAACAAAAAAAAAGAGGCGAAGTAAGAATCCTAGAGTCAGAAATCTTTACAAAATGGAGGAGAAAAGAAAAGAAAATATCTTTAAAGTGGCATGCACTATGTCATTCATAAGGGTCAAAGTGCTATGGATTTCAAGCTTTGCTTTCTCGATTGGGCCAATCAAAGGCTCGAGCCAAATATCAGCTTGACCGGACTTTCTCAAAAGGTTGTTGTTGGTAGGAACTTTGATGGTTACGCTTCTCATATTAGTACTTCTACTTGAAGAACCCACCTCCGTATGGTAAATGATAGGTGGGGGAATTATCAAAGGAGAAGCGATGGAAGGAGTAAAAATAGTGGAGAAAGGAACAGAAGAAACGGTTGATGTAGATAAAGAAGCAATCACAGGTACGGGAGATGAAAAAGAAGATAAGGGAAGTTCATCTAGAACAGGTCCTAAATTTCCACTACCAAAACCACTATCAAAAAATTGGTCAATAGACTCACGGGTGTCGTAAGGAGAGATGTCATCATCAGGAATGATAACTGGAGCAACAACCGGCTCGGTAAGAGATAGATGAGGAGAGACTTAAGCCTCGTCATCAGAGACGATATGTCTTCTGGCTCGTGGTCTCGTTGCCAGGGAGCCTTCATCTTCTTCCTCAGAGTCTTCTTCTTCAGCAGCTTTTCTTTTGGAAGAAGAACCCAAGACTATTTCTTGGGCCAAAGAGGTACGAGTATCCAAAGAGTCACGAGAAGCCATGATTGCTCCAGCAGTGACCCCTCGAATAGCAAATCCTGATAAAAAAGAAGGATAAAAGTTAGAACAATAAAAGAAAATATTTATATACATACAAGAAAAAAAACTCTTACAATGAGTTTTCACTTTCCAACCGTAACGACTGGAAAGTTTTTCCATGACCTACCCTCTATTGGGGCGGTCCTTAACAATCTTTCTACCCAACCACGAAAGTTAAGTACGATCTCCACAACACCTATGGTTGCTAAAAAGGAAAATAATCGACATTAGAAAAGTTAATAAGCTTGAAAGAAAAAGGCACGAGAAAGATGTAATACTTACATGCAAAGTCCCACTTCTCAGGAAAGGGAACGTTCTCTTCACTCACTAAACCAGCAGTGGGGGCAGCAACAAACCGAGCATACCAACCACGGTCTTTGTTGTCCTCGGGGCTTACTAAAACCCTCTTGCTCCTGGCTGCTAGGGTAAAAACGCCATCCCGGAAAAGCCTAGGGGAGTAGAGGTGAATTAAGTGGGGGAAAGTAAAGCCAACATCTGCCATGTTAGCAAGGTGTCTCAAGCAGGCAGCCACCCTCCAAACAATTGGACAAATTTGACCCAGACAAAAATTAAAAAAAAGGGCAAAAATCCAGAATAATCGGGTCAATGTCTGGTTTAAACCCTAGAGTGAAAGGGTATGTGTAAACAAAAGAAAATCCAATCATATAGGAAGTGATCCTCTGATTTGGATTAGGAATGATAATTGGAAAATCACTACTCCAGTGACAGTCCTTACGAACTATAAGAGCTAAGATTTCTGTAATCTGAGTAGGGAAAATATCGGCACGATCTAGAGTATTTACTTGGTTCCTTAAAGATTCGCTATCATGATGAAAAGAAAGTTCAGTAGGGACTATCTCATCCACTATAGGCTCACGCAAGGGTTCAGTGGTTTCTTTATTCCTTGAAGAAGCCCTCTGAGAAAGAGAACCTCTAGTTCTTGAAGAGGGACCAGAACTAGGACAAGGTGCGGATGTGCTACCACCACGAGTAGACCCCAAGCTACGGAGTCTACCCCCTCTTCTATGCCTAACAGGGGCATTGGGGAAGTTATCTAAAATGGCGATTCTCCTAGGGTTAGGGTTTGGTGAAGCCATGACGAAGAAGATTGAAGTGAAGAAGAATCGAATAAGGGATTTGAAGAATTAAAATACTTGATACGCTTTATGTGGAAAAAGACAAGTAAAGAAGATATATTTATACTGATGAGTAATCGGCAAAAGGAAAAAAGTACAATGATGAAAGAGCCATAATAATGATAACTGGCACTTCGTGAACAAGGAAGCCGAAAAGAAAGCCTAAGAAAGTGCTACAAAACTGTAAAACCAATAAGAGGATGACACGTGTCTAACGCATTAAATGGAAGTGACAATTGAAGCGTCAATTATGTCAGAGCATTAATGGTGACAAAAAAAAATTCTTTTGATGAAATCCACTTCCCAAATATTCAAACTAATGAATAAATGGAAAGTGGGGGGACTATCTGTATTGGGAAAAATTATATTTATGTATAAAAGTGACGTGTCAAGACACGTGGATCGGTCAAATGGCCAATAAATCACAATTAGTCACGAGTCATGAGTTACAACCGACACGAGTGAAGAAGGAAGAAGAGGCACGTGAAATCAGATAAGTAACACGGCGCCCGTACCTATTTAAGACATTTGTATCTGGAAATCAAAAGGAATGAATCTGATTATAGAAAAGAGTGCAGATACGACATTTAGTGGGCATTAAATGTTGAATACGTTAGAGAATATATTTGGAATGTAATAATTGTATAACGCTGCATTCAATGTCTTTAATTACTCATAATAGCCTCATTATGATTCAGGCAAAACGTATATTCTCAAAGGTACCTATAAAAGGGGAATATATGGTCAGTTGTAAGGACAGACAACACTATTGCAATATACATTATTATTATTTATTTTTCTTAATTATCATCTTGCTACTCAGAATTATTTTTTTGTATACATTTTCTTGATTATCAGTAACCCGCGTTCTTCTAAATTCTAGCTTTAGCCTAAATCTCATTTTTTTGGCTAAACAAAAACACTCACAACAAATTTTCTTGAAGTAATCTTTATTTGTTTATTATTTATTTGCGAACTTGATCACGACGATGATAATTACATTAGAATCCAGGAGAATATGCCACTAGATATCAGCTTTTATCACCTTATTTCTTTTAATTTATTCTATAGAAAAAGTAGAAAATTACAGAGTGGGCTTCTAGTGGACGCACAGATGTGACATACTCAGAAAGTACCTAGAACAATTCGAAATATTAAAAAAAAAAAAAATTAAGACGGAGAAGTGCTCAGATTTGGAAGCTTTGCAATACCTAATTAATAAAAAAGAAAGTAGTTCCACACTACAACCTTATCATCCTCGAAAATTAATTTAAAAATTTGCAACTAGTGCTTTATACATTTTATTATTATTTCAGTCTCCTAGTAATGGTAAAACCAAGAAGTCACTATTCTAACTCTGAAATGCATCCTTATTAATTAATTACAAATCTTTGAGAAGATGTGCTGTCGATTTTTAACCTGTTAAGATCTGATCTTCACATTAAACTAAACTAATTATGTCGAAGGTGTATGCACTTGGTGTGGTCTAACATTGAGCTATTGTTGTTGTGATTTCGTTGCATGTGTAAGGGCGGAACTAGGAGCACAACAAAGTAAAAATATACAGATATCCTGCTGTTAAGAAAGTGATTGCCACTTTAATTTAATTTAAAATTACTTGTCGCTATTAGGTGTATTTAATTTAATTTATCTCTACTTTTCGAGATTCCTATCCAGACTATTGTACTGCAAAACATTAAACGTTCTTTGATTATTACCATTTGAATTTCATAATGATATCCCAACCATATGGCCATGCATCTTAAAATAAACACCCCATCTCCTTCCAATCCTTGGACGCAGAGAAATAAAGTACTACTATAAAAGAAAAGGAATAAAGAAATAAAGATTTTTGTTTATTCTTTTTGCTGATGCATAAGAAATCATAAGCCACTTGTGAATTTCTTTATGAAAGAATAACACAAGAAATCGTCCTTATTAGTTATTTTATAATCTTCAAAACGTGAATTTTAGTGGCCGTTATGTGGATCCAATTGCACTCGCGGGGTGGAGCTAGCATGGAAAATACGGCTTCAACATAATTTAATAGTTTTATTCTGATCCAAAGTTCCCTATATTATGCGGGATGGAGCTAGCATGGAAAAACGGCTTCAACATAACTTAATAGTTTTATTCTGATCCAAAGTTCCCTATATTATGCAGGATGGAGCTAGCATGGAAAGTACGGTTTCGTCATAACTTAATAGTTTTATTTAGGAATCCACTGAATAGGTGTATATATATAATCAATTTTATAACTCATAAATTTTAAATTCAAAGCTCATAAATTTCAAACATTGAATTCTCTTTTACCACCATGCTTAGTTCTTTGATTTACCTCTTTCGATTTTCCTTCCACTCCTCTCGTGTTCACCTAATTTTTACCCATTAACTTAAATGAACAGGCGCGTTAAAGGTGCCAACATTTATCAAATCTGTTGTAGGAATTATCCTTATAATTTACTAATGAACTGCAAAATTTATTTGTTTAACATGAACAGAGTCATAGTTTCTATTGTGTTAGCGTATATATAGCACAAGCCTACATGATCAGTTTCTTACTACAATTGTATGTGTACAATTGTAGGTCTTTACCCAACCCAACTGTTAGTCCCACATAGGTGTGAGAAGTTGCTCTGAGCAATTCTTACGTCATGAGTTAGCTTTGAGTAAGTATGTTTACCGTGAAAACGGTAATAAAAATTAAATTTGATTATGATGTTCTAAAAATACGTATCTATTTTTATGCTAGTTGTTAAGCAACGGATGCTAAGTAAAAGGTTAGAAATCAGGATTATGGCTTAAAGACAGTATGATAATCGAACTAAACAGTTGGAGATCGAGGGTCTCGAGCTGTCGTTTATAAGGCCTCGGGGTCGAGCTGGATGGCCGACTTGGAGCAGTCGAGAGGGAGATAACAATTATGAGAGTTAGGACGATGACTCTTTATGATCAATGATAAGCAATAAATGAAGAACAATAAATAGAACACAATGAATATGAGCAATAAATTAAATAATGAAACCAAGAGAATATGTTAGAGAGCAGACAGAATGTTCTTGTGTATTTAGTATTGAGCAACAGATCCTTACAAAATGACAAGAATCTCCTTTATATATGAGGGGGAATCTCAACATAGTATAAATGCATTAATTACGAAGATATGGGATGGTACCGCCATTTAATGTCTTGATTCGTTGTTGGACTAGTCCACTAGGCTTTGTCAGCCCTATTTACGCGCCTTGGGAACTTCACCATGAGCCGAGGCCACTAATTTACATTGCTTCGAGGCCGGTCGTTACTTACACTACCTCAAAGTTGATCATCAAAAATCCTCGAGATCGATCACTGGAAATTCTCGAAATACCTTGATGATCGTAAAATCGAACCGTCGATTTCTACTGTATACAAAGTACAAGATCTATTTTTTATCACCAGAAAAAGATTAAAAGAAACAATAATGCACTTGAGATACCAAGATTATGCCTCCCTCGTGACAAGCTTATTAAAATCCCTTATGCAACTTTCATTTGTTTCCTGAACACAAATTAATATATATAGCTGCAAAGTTGAGTTTTTTTTCCTTTTTCTTTTTTATTTTAATCTTAACAGCAACTAGATATAAATTAAAATAGCAAAACTTCTAATGTATAATCTTTTGGGATTTTTTTTTTTTTTGTGTGTACATAATTCTTTTGGGCATTTTTTACTAGCAAAAACTGGAGAGCATGAGTGAGTCAAGAAAATAATATCCTTTTTTTTTTCTTAGTTACACTAGACAGATGAATCTAACGAAGTAA
Organism: Nicotiana glauca; assembly: GCA_026770625.1. NCBI lineage: Eukaryota > Viridiplantae > Streptophyta > Magnoliopsida > Solanales > Solanaceae > Nicotiana > Nicotiana glauca. The sequence goes on along the minus strand of MU696685.1, from coordinate 6,049 downwards.
CAAAGTAACAAACTAGACCACGGCGGATATACACCTACCTTTAACTAATTATAGAAAAAGCACTTTTAAAAGTTCCAGATTCTTCCTTTCGGTTTAAACATTTATTATTATTCGGAACCTACTGACCGGACTAATTTACACCGGTGTGGCGTAGGGTCCATTTAAGGAAAACCTTTCGTATCAAGAATTTTTTTCATTTTCAAAGCTCGAGAATTATGGTTAAGAATGGAGGAATCACATTCATTCCGCTACATATTCCAGCTTGATATGGTAAAATTGCAATTTCTCTCAATGATCTTTCAATCTTGATGTTATTATGTTGTTATTATTAGACAGTTGTACTTTGTTAAAATTCATTCTATCAATCAATGTTAAAGCTGGAAAATAAAAGCTAAACAGCGGTCCCAATTGCGCTGCATATTTTTAATATAACAGTTGGATTGTGTTTAGAATATTAATTATCTATAAGCTATCAAAAGGAAGATGGCCTAAACAATGATATTTATTCAATAAAGAGGCCATCTTTTCTCTATATAAACATCTTAGGATGAACATTAACATATTCTTTGTTAGTCTTCTTAATAATGGTCCGATCTGATACTAGGAAGATGAACAGAAATCAGAATCAGTCTAATCTTACTGTCCCTTGAAAGGAAACCATTAAAAGGAAAGGAAGAACAGTTTAATTTCAACCTGTTATCTATCAATAGGCGAGATCAAAATGTTATATATATTATTATGGTCAACTTGGAGATACCATCATCTCTATCAGGCGAGTACTATCATATCGCTTCATTACACTTTGGGGATCGCCATTAACATTGAGGTCTATGTTACATGCACTCGGGCTGGTAGTGGTATTGGATACAGGTAAATGTTGGCTGCGATGTACATTCAACTTTTCCAATATTATGTTTTTATCCTTTGAAAGGTTGATGTAGATTAGCACATTTCAATGGAAAGCCCGGTGCACTGGGCTTCTGTTATGCGTGGGATCAGGGGAAGAGCCGGGCTACATTAGGTTAGACTAGTACTTCAGTCAGATGCTTAGGATATATAGTGCTCACTTCTCAGATATCTGTCATCAATCTTGCCAAAGAACCTCTGTCATTAATCAGGGGTTCAACAATGGCATTTTCTACTAAGAAAGGATTCACAAAATCCATGTTTATTCACATTTTCTTTTTTTTTCTTATGGTCTGAGAGTCTTCTTGATCATCTCAAGTAAGCTGATTAACCTGCGCTAGCGCTTGGAGGCAACTTCCATCTGATCTTTCAAGAGATTTAATCTTTCTTTCCTTGAATCCCTTGAAGGGAAGCCTTAGCATAATTGGTAAAGTTGTTGCCAAGTGACCAGGAGATCACGGGTTTGGGCTGCGAAAACATCCTCTTGCAAAAATACAGGGTAAGGCTGCGTACGATAGACCCTTGTGGTCCGGCCTTTTCTCGGACCTCGCGCATTGCGGAAGCTTAGGTGCTCCTTTTGTGGAGATGTACTGATCATTGAAAGCCCGAAAGCTGCTAGTATATTTCAGCTTTATTCATTATTGGTCTTAATTTTTAGAAAATGTAAACAGACTGTTTTGATACTTCACAAGGGAAAAGGTTGGTTTAAAGACAGTGTTGCATTGGCGTGGATTATGGACCTGAATCTGTTAGTATGGAACATTTTTTTTTCAAGTAAAATCTCCTAATATGTGAAAGAGTGAAAAAGTGTTTTCATTATTGCGGAATAAAAAGTCTCTGTATCCTAATACACGTATTTAATTTATTCGGAGCTATTAAAATAGGATCCAACTTTTGGGAAATATGAGCTATAGCAACAAGGACATCAAGAGATCCAACTGAAGTCACTGCTAAGAGTTGTGGTGGAATGGTTAGGATTCATCCAATCCCAAAATTCGAGCTCTAGATATGGAAAAAAAAAATCTGGATAGAAAGTGCTCCTCTTTTAATGGGTTTTATGCGATGTAAATCCACATTTGTCGCCCCAATGCGCCTACCGAACAAGAGAAGTAATAAATCTCTTCTTACAAGAGTTAGAAGTTAAAAATGCCAAAAATTAAATTCAAAGGGAACAAACAATAGAAATAAGTTCTAAATTGATAAAATAAGATTTTGGAGAAGACAAAAAAAAAAATCATGGAGTTTAAAGAAATGTCAAATTATGGCTTAAAAACTTCTGAAGGGTCAAATGCATGGTGAGTAGGATCCACCCGAACAAATTTTCAATTGTTATGTTATTTTCATAATTAGTTAGTGCAGAGCACAAAGTTGCATCTCACTTTGTATTTGGCTCTTCAATGACTTAAAGCAACCTTTTTGTTATTGTAATTCTTTTCCCAAAATTGTTGGATTTGTTAAACTTTCTTTTCTTGTTTGAGCTAGGTAAAAGACTGAAGGGCCATTAGATCAAACAGCATCAAATGAGAATCATGCCATAAAATAGTTATGTTACAAGATTAGCTGATGGTATTAATATATGGTTTCAAAAGGTGAATGATCAAGATTTGAGCAAAACTTCAAATATGAAATTCTTGAGAGTAGGACTTCCTTAAAATTCTCCATCTGTTCACATTTTCTCCCTTCTAATTTGCTTTCAATCACTCACTACTTCACTCAATTACTTAAAAGCTAAAAGTAGCCGGAGCATATATAATATGTATATAATCTATGTATAATATATATATATATATATATATATATATATATATATATATATATATATATATATATATATATA
>MU696678.1:89353-106843 GCA_026770625.1 Nicotiana glauca | reverse complement strand
TAACAAATCCCGTTTCGATTGTCCTTTAATTGGAAAAACTCCTTTGCCATGCCCTTCGCGGGGTGCGGTAGCGCCAAAAGGAGGTGTGACAGCTCACACCCTGTGAGAATCAAACCGGCGTAGTTCGGCCACAAGTGCGAAAAATAAAGAAGCCATTTTTTTTTGGAATTTTCCACTTTTATTAGCAAAAACATTTTATTACAAGGCTAAAATTTTTTGAAAGGAAACTCGAAATAGACTACAAATTTTAATGTGAAAAAGGGAAATACGAACTCCAAAGGACAACAGACTCTAAATACAAAGAAAATACAGACTCAAACTATGAATGTTTTAAGGCTTTAAATTTTGGTGCCCGCGGGGCGTCGTTCGGCCTCTCCGCGGGCTTTGGTGCAAGGCCCCTCTACAGATCTTTCAAATCTTCCATGATCTGGTGGACATAAATCATTATTGAAGCACAGAAGGTGGTACGGGACATATCCTCACAAGCTTGGCACTTCATGGTGATGTATTGCCCGATATCTTCAATTCTTCCCCTGATTTTGTCCCTTCCCACAAGCAATTGCTCTATTCGTTGATTCCGCGTCCCCAGCACTAGAGCGTTGTGGAAGAGTTGATCTTGAAACTCATGCATCTGCTTTTCCATCCGCGCCATTAAGTCATGACAACATTTCCTATCAGCTCTGAAGTCTTTGGCTTGCCTGAAGAGACGTTCTTCGAGGGAGGATATTGTTTCTCTCAATATATAGATGCTCCCTTCGTAGTCCCTCTTCATCTGCCGCAGACGCAGTTTCCGCTCTTCTGTACCCCTTGCCCATCTGGCTCGGATCCTTACCAATCTAGCTTCAGATCTTTCCAAACCCTCTTGGCAATTAGTGATTTGATTTTCCAACCCCCTTATCAATCTTTCGTCCGATCGACTCCTTTGTTGGTTGTCAACATCTATCCTTATTTGTTGGATTTGGGCATTCAGCGCCTCATTTTCTTGGGCCAACTTCTTTTTATCCCCTTCGTCGGCTGCGGCTTGCAAACTGTTTTCAAACCGGAGATCCTAGACTTGTTTTTCCAACATTCCTACGCGGGCCCTGCATTCCCTCTCTTTTTCTAACCAACCCCACGGTTCCTGTGATGCCTCAATGAATTCCTGAATGTGAGATCTTTTGGTCGGCCGTTCTGGTTCGTCTCTTGCAATGCTCTTCTTTCTGTACTAGGCGAGATAAGCGGGTGAGACTTCGCCTCCAGATAGGTCACGCACTCGAGTGTTTGCCGTCAAATACTGGCATTCGTTCCATATATAACAAACAGTTTCTTCATGAAATTGGCCGTCGGTGCGAACCTCGACTGCGTAAACACTGAGATCTTCATCTGGGTGCATCACCTGACACTTCTTAATTGTCTCATCACCCGGTAGGGAGCATAAGGCTGAATACCTCGGAGTCCCATTAAGAGGAAGTAAGGACCAGTGGCGGGCATATACACAATTTCTTTAACAGGAAGCCAACCCAATGTTCAATCTATTTGTACCGCAGTTATGGCACGGAGGCAGGATACCCAGTCTTCAAACCCTTCTGGCAATCTAAGCCCTGAAACCCTCGTGTTGTATCCTTCAATGCAGCTTTTGTCTGTAGATCTGTAGCTCATATACTGAGGATGATGACACAAGTGCTCGATCATCCACATCTGTAATAATAAATTGCACCCTTCAAAGAAATCTGCCCCGGTTTTACAAGCTGTGAGAGCTCGGTATAACTCGGATACTATCATAGGGGCAAGCGTGCTCTTGTTGTTAGTAACCAGGACCTTGATGACTCCAGCCACCTTAAAATCAATATTTCTATCTTTCCGGGGAAACACCACAAGGCCTAAGAATGCCACCATGAAGGCGAAACGGCTATGTTCATCCCATTTTGTCCGATTCCCTTTACTACAAACCCCGTTTTCTGGATCGTCGAACCCTCCTATATGCCCATACCTCTGGTATATGAAATGTAGAGTGGAAAAACCCCTATCTAACTCAGAGTATGGGACTCCCTTGCTTATTTTTAGTAGATCCATAAACTTGTGAGAATTAACGGCCCTTGGAGCAATCAGATATTTGTGCCTTAACCCTTCAGTAATGTCCATATAACCCGCTACCTCTTCTAAGGTTGGGGTGAGTTCAAAATTCGAGAAGTGAAATACATTATGGGTCGGGTCCCAAAACGTAATCAAAGCCTTTATGATATCACATCTGGGTCTGATGTTTAGCAAACCAGTGAGGCCTCCCAAATGTAGTTCGACCTTATCTCGCTCTGATTTTCCCAGATCCTCCCACCACAAATGCAATTCCAAAGGGATCTTGCTCCTAACCGTTACTGGCAAACTTGGACCCGTGCTCATTTTGCATGTTGGTTTAGGGTGATTAGGTAGAATTAAGACTCATTTGACTCAAAAAAGAAAAATAAATAAATTAAAATTGACACACATTTTCTCCTAAATAAACTCCGGTCTTGTCAATACGACCTTTCAGCACTTCGAAGAAGATTTTAAAGGCTGTGTTCACTAACCGGTCAAAACTCTTGAAAAATGACCAAAGGGAGTTGTTCTTGCATAAACGGCCTTCCGGCGTCCTTTTGGGGATATTCGGCTATTTTGGACAAGAATGACATCACCTTCACTTATGGAAAAATTTATTTACCCTAAAAAACTTACGGGTTGGCTACCCTATTTTTCGGGTATAAATTTAAATAATCTTTCAAATAGTTGAACCCAATATGAGTTGCCTACGTATCCCACATCCGGTGGGAATCAAACTTACGTAGTTCTACCCAATAAAACGGACTCTTCTTCATGCAACATACTATTATTTTTCGAACACAACTCTATTTTTTGAAACAAAATTTTCTTATTGATAAATAAACTATTTTTGAAAAGCAAAAGTTTTTTTTTCTTTTCTTTTCCCCTTTTTTTCAAAAAATGGGCAGAGTCTCGACACTATTTTGAACATTGGTTTTTCTAAAATATAGGCAATTATCTCTCTGCACTGATATTTTTCTTTCTTTTGTTTTCAAATTTTCCCAAAACCGGTCAGCATGCGAGTGCGAAGCAAATAAAATGCACAAGCAGTAGGTAGGATGCATCAGGATGGTCTTTTCGTTTCAGGTTACCTGTCCTAGACGGACCCAACCCCTGTGTTGAGCCCCCTAAGTCAAAAGGCACATGATGCAACCAAATGTTCCTACTAGGGATCCGGCATGAGGTTTTGTTATACTAGGTTTAAAACCTAGGTGTATTGCTCTAGGCCTGGCTTACCCGAGCGGACAACTCGAGCCGAGGATGGGAACTGCGTACCGGTAACCAAAAGATCATCCGGTTTTGCAACTCCTCCGAATCCTCATTCTATTTTGGGATATGACACTAACAGAAAGAAGTCACGACCAACATGCACTCCTCGGAGGTAAGAAGAGAAGGTTTCGGCACATTTTATATATACAGTTCAAATAATATCAAAGCGGTAAAAGCAGTCAATTAGCACATTAAACACAAATAATGAAGCAAAATCAGATAAAGCCAAACACAACAGTTATTCTAAGCTCGAATTCTGAACCCTGAACAAAACGTTCTGGGTAATATCCCCAGCAGAGTCGCCAGAGCTGTTACACCTCCTTTTTACCTACTACACCCCCGTGAAGGGTGTAAAAATGGGAGTTTTTCCAATTAAAAGACAATCAAAACGGGATTTATTTATTTAATTCAGAGTCGCCACTTGGGAGATTTATGGTGTCCCAAGTCACCGGTTTGAATCCTGAATCGAGGAAAAAAATTGGCTCTGTATTACAGTCAACGAACCAGAATTCTGAGTAAGGAATTCTATTAACCCGGGAGAAGGTGTTAGGCATTCCCGAGTTCCGTGGTTCTAGCACGGTTGCTCAACTGCTATATTTGGCTAAAATTTGAGTTTAATACATGTTCAAACCAATGTGCATTTTTTACCTTTTAACCGCTTTTTAATTGAATTTTAACGAGAATTGCAATGTCATGAAAATACATCTCGAACCACGTCACATCAATGCACCCGTGGTTATTGACATATTTTGACTCCGTTGAGATTTGGATTTGGGTCACATAAATGTGCACCCGAGTTTAAGAAAGTAAATTATTAAAAGCGTGCCTAAAGTGACTAGCGCGTTATTATCTTTGGGGAAAGCCGTGAAATTTACTAAACGGCCCATCCCGAATTCTAAGTATTTATTATAGCCATTTATTGAGGGCCCTGCAGTTTATGTATTTTATTTGGGCAAGGGTCATCTCGTTTATTCTTTAAAGGTCCGTCCTAAAGCAACTACGATTTTCTAATTATATTGTCTCTAAAAGAAATAAAGAAAAGGCCCGAATCATTTAATATTATAAAATCGGGCTTCAAGTTCAAGTCCGGATCCAAACAAAAGGACAAAACCTTTTAATTTGAATCCGCTACCTAACTCGAAGGCCCAAACTTATACTATGTTAAACTACATTGCAGTATCAAAGCTGTGGGAGATATACTTTCAGCTTGTGATTGAAATCAATACGAAGTCTACACTATTATGAACTTTTGACTTGTAAAGAAAATGCTAAACTAAACAAATACTAATTATACTAAAAGTTATGGCTAGACAGTCACCAACTGAAGCAGAGTCCCAAAACAAATCCAGAAGTGGTTCTGATTAACAGTTCATTACAGGCTCGGTCATTACAAACAATTATAATGAAAATACTACAAAAAATGAAGCTTCCAATGAAATTGTGCTTCCATTTCATTTCATTTCAGTTGACATTCTACATGACTTTGAGATCCAGAACATGCACCTGGAATACAGTGGAAAGAGGAGAAACAGGAGTGATCAACAACAGTAGCACCAAAATAGTCAATAACGATTCCCAGCAACAGTTTAACTCAAATTCAAAAACCCAGAAGAGTTTGAAAACCAACAACAATAATCAACCCCAAATAGACTCAACTAAACTTGAGTTGAACCAAAAGTGAACCAGTAAACTAGTGAACCACTTCAGCAGACCAAAACCTCAATCAAACCTAACTCAATCAGCCTCAATCAAACCTAACTCAATCAGACCCCAAACTATTCAAAATCAAACCAGAAACAACTCTCAACCTCAAGGGAACAGTAACACACTCAAGGACTGATTAAATAAAACTACACAATGCTGAAATGAAGTCCCCTGTGTAAGCCCTATTTCTTTCACTTCCCTTTTGTATGTTTCAGTTCTATTTTTTTCTTTATTTTTATGCTCAAAAGACCTCTATCCGTTCCAGTCCCCCCTTTCAACTCTGTTCTAATGCCTCTATTTATACACAACAGGACCCTTTACAGCTCTTAAAGTAATTCAAAACCATTATTTGCCCATGATATTCCTTGAATCCCACTACTATATGTCTAATTCATTTTTAATTCACTTGTCCCCCACTATCATATGTCCCATTCTATTCTTAATTCAAAGTTTATGGGTATATATTTGTTTAATACCATTATGTCTTGTTCCCTACTATTATTAAGTAATACATTATTTTAATGGTCCACTAGTGCTTATTGACAGGGCACTCAATCATTTTAGATTTCAAGTCCAAATTACCCCTAAACTTACTGTGAACTACTGGAAACACCCCTGAAATTTACTGAGACTAATGTTATCACCAATTCAAACCTAATCAATTAACTTAAACACCAATTAACCCAAGCTAATTTCTAATTAACACTGGAGTGAATCTACAGCAGCTATAAGCAACTTATCAAGTCGGAACTCAAATTAGATTAAATGGAATTAAAACATGAACACTGATTCAGGACAAACCTATTGAACTACCAAGAGCAATTTTGACTGACACGGACACATAGGAATAAACTTTGAAACAACTTACATTTCTAAATTAACCTCAAACAAAAATAAAAGAACATTAACAATGACTGAACGGGGCTTTGAAGCTGGGAATATAAGGGTCAACACATAAAAATTTCGACATTAAACAACTCGAAGATCACAACTAAACTACAAACACGAACGGACTAACTAGTCGCAATATATGCTAATCAACAAGGAAAATGGGACCAGAGAAAAGGGTCCGAAAGAGGAGGAAGAGGCAATTGCCAAAAATAATGACAAATCAATCAAACAAATACAACAAACCTAAACAAATAAACGGTGACAAAAATAGAACAGAAAATGAAAGGAAAAATGCCTCAAAATCAGAACCAAACGAACTCCGGTCAGTCGAAGCTTTGACTCGAGCTTTTGAGGCCAAAACGGACCTTAATCGAGTGTTCTCGACTAAGAACACCTGACTAAGGTCGATTGTGACCTCAAATTTTTTTGGATCTTCTAGGGCTCGTTTGTTCGATTTAAGATTCGACAGGCTTGGCCAAGATTTGAACAAAGCTAGTATGGGATTAAGGACGAGGGTGGTCTGGTGGTCAACTGGTGTTGATTTGGGACAGTTTAGGGTTGGCGCCTCCACCGGGGAATTTTGTGGCGGCGCTAGGGTTCATGGCCTTAAATTGATATTCGACGAGTTCCAGTAACATTCGAAGGAAGAGGGGTTGGGATTTGGGAAGAGGAAGTGGAGGAGGACCTAGGGTGTAAATCTGGTGGCCATCAGAGGTGATGCCGGAAAAAGTCATTTGGTTTTTTGAATAGTCGAAGCGTTGGGCTAGGATTCGAGGGAAGCTAAAGGTAGCATGGAGATGGGGAGGTTGGGGTGAAGAGATGGTGTAAATTTGGGGTCGTTTGGACCACCGGAACCACCGTGAGTCAATTTCCGGTGGGTGGTTGACGGCGGAGTATGGCGGAGGGAGCTGGTCCTGTCTCTGATCGTTAGAGACGAAGGGAAGGGGGGTTTGCCTAGGGGGCTGGGTAGAACTTAGGTTTATATATCAAATTAGGGGATTAATCCAGGCCGTTGGATTAATTGAGATCGATGGCCTGGATCAATTCCCTTGTAAGGAATGACGTCGTTTGGTTAGATGAAGGGGTTGGGTCGGTCTGGGTACAGAGAACGGGTCAGGAATGGGTTATGGGAGGGGTGATCTGGACCGTTGATCAAGTGAGATCAATGGCCCAGATTGAGCGTGACAAAAACGACGTCGTTTGGACGTCTATGAGGCCTGATCGGCTGGACCGGGTATGGGAAGAAGATTGGGCCTGGTTTTTTTGTTCAATTTGGACGGCCCAGTCCGATTTCTCTTTTATATTTTTGTTTTTTTTCTATTTATATATCTTTTAATTCCTAATTTAAAACCAAAATCCTAGATTAAATTAATAAAACCAAAATTAACTTAAAATACTAATCAACTCCTAATAATAGTTATCACACAAAATTAAACACCAATTAAAATAAAATCACACAATTTGGACATCAAATGCTAAAATGCAAAGTACATTATTTTTGTAATTTTTTCATTTTTGACACAACAGACTTAATTACTCCTAATTATAGAATTAAATCCTAAATGCAAACGCAACATATTTTTGTATTTTCATTAATTTAAATAAACAAACACGCACAGACGAATGCAAAAAAATAAAAGAAAAATAATACAAAAATCCACAAAAATCACACACAACACAAAACTATTTTATTTTGAATTTTTGGGAGTAATTCTCGTATAGGGTAAAAATTACGTTCTCACATGTACCCACTTTTAAATTATTTTTTGAACTAGTACCTAAACTATAGACAACTTCATGCATTTTCCTCCTCCGCTTCTTCTTTTTCTTATTCTTCTACTACTACTTCTTCTTCTTCTTCTTCTTCTTCTTCTTCTTCAAAATAAAGGTTACAATGAATTTATATGTTATTAGTGAGAATGTTTTAAGGTGGTTTATGGTGTTTTACAGTGGTCATGAGCTGTGTGACGATTTAATTTTGTTTCTTCTTCTTCTTCTTCTTCTAATTACAAAATGGATTTATTAGATTTATTAATGTTTTTACAAATTGATGATTGGAGTTTGTTCTTGATGATATTTGGAGATTATGGTTCAAATTTGAGATTATTTGGAGTAGATTTAGGTGTTAAATCCTATATTGAATTGTTGAAATTTGAAGAACAAATTTCTGTTTTGGCCAATTCGCACTTCAGACTTACTTGGTCTTAAGTGCTTAAAAATATTTGTTGCACTTCAGACCTATTTGGCCTTAAGTGCATCAAAATATTTGTTACACTTTTGTAACGACCCGACTGGTTGTTTTGAGAAATTAATCTCCGTTCAGCAGCATAAGGTCTGGAACAGCTTCAGAATATGACTATCGACTTGCGTGCATGGTGGGATTCGGTTTTCGGATGGTTTAGAGTCAAATTGTAAGAAGGAATCTAGTTTTGGAAGTTTGAACGCTGAAAAGTTGACCGGAATTGGACTTTTGGGTAAACGACCTCGGAATGGGTCGTGGATGATCTCAACAACTTCGTATGGTGATTTTGGACTTAGGCGCGCATCCGGATTCAGATTTGGAGGTCCGTAGAGTGAATTGAGGCATTTTGGCGAAAATTGGAAAAAGTTGAAGTTTGGAAAATGAAGAAGTTTGACCCACAATTGACTTTTGTGATATCGAGGTCAGAATGCAATTCCGAAAGTTGGAGCAGCTCCGTTATGTCATTTTGGACTTGTCTGCAAAATTTGGCGTCATTCCGAGTTGAATTGATAGGTTTCGGCATGAGATTCGATATTTGAAGATTTGGAAGTTCATAAGCTTGATTTTTGGTGTGATTCATCGTTTTGATGTTGTTTTATGTGATTTGAAACTTCGAGTGAGTCCGTGTTACATTATATTACTTGTGTGTTTAATTAGACGGGGTCCCGAGAGCCTCGGGTGTGTTTTGGATGGGCTACGGATCATTTCCCTCCTATTGTGTTTCGGATGTGTTTCAGTTGGGTTAGTTGACTATTTTTTCTTCGCGTTCGCGTCTATCCCTTCGCGATCGCGAAGCCCCATTTTTCTCTTCTCCGCATTCGTGTTCTCAGCATCGCGTTCGCGATGAACAATCTGGGTAGTCTCGACATTTCTTCTATGAGATCACGACCCTTCTCCCGCGATCGCGATGCACAAATACCTGGGCAGACAGAATATATCCCAAATTCGAGAGTTTCACCATTTTTATCATATTTTGACTTTTAGAGATTGGTTCTTGGTGATTTTTGAAGGTATTTTCACCTGGGCGACTTGGGTAAGTGATTCTCACTCAATTTAGACTAATTTCCATGAATCTCCTCTTAAATTCATCCTTTAATTTCGAATTTTAACTGAAAATTTGGTAGAACTTCTTAGGCCGAATTATTGAGTTTTGATTGGATTTTTGACATCCGATTTGAGAGATTTTTATATGGTTAGACTCGTGAGAGTATGAGGTTTCTGAAAATATTAATTTCACCCGATTCCGAGATGTTTTCCTGAGGGGCATTTTGGTCATTTTACCTAATTTCACGTCTTAGCTTTGAATTAAATCATAGAATCAGTTGCTTGAGATGTTGTTTATGACATGTAATTAAATTGAATAGATTTGAGCCATTTGGAGTCGAGTACTCGTGGCAAGAACGTGGTTTCTAGTTGATTTTGAGCTAGTTCGAGGTAAGTATCTTGCCTAACCTTGTTTGGGGGACTTCCCCTTAGGATTTGAGTCTTCTCTGTTGATTGTATTCCTTGTACGTGAGGTGATGAGTGCGTGCTCGGATTTATTTGTGGAAAATTTATCCCTTTTTGGCTCTTAGATATCCTTGTAATCACTGAGTATGAAGTTGTTCTTGATATGATTGAGTTCCCTGTTATTAGTTTCACCTCTACACGTCTTACTTGGAATTTATTTGCCCTTTTTGGTTTATACTTATTGCCTAATTGACTGTTACTTTGTTTAGCTGAAGATCCCTACCCTTCCAAAATCACGTTATCTTTCATAACTGCTTGTCTCTATTTGGAAATCACTAGTATCTCTAATGTAATAAATTGGTCTTAATTGAGGTTACGATTATCTTCCCTCTGCTCATCCTTAATTGAAATCGTTGTATATTCTTCGTAACTTGCCCAACTTTTAAAGAAGTTAGATATCCTATATGTAGTTGATATTCCCTTATTTGAAATTATTTGATTTATGATAACTTCCTTGTTGTTGAACTACGTATTATGAGATCGTTGCTTTATATTATTTTTCTCCCTTGTTGAGTTGTTCTTATTACGCTTAGTATTTTCCATTGTGGGTATTCCCTTTCGAGTTAGTTGTACCGTCCCCTGGTGAACGGAAGTTCTTGAGTTGATTCACTTGTTGTGCTCTTGTAATTATTGCCATTATTGTTGTTGTACTTGTGATGTGGTGCACGAGGTTTCTGTCGTGCGGATTGTTGACATTGTGATACACGAGGTCTCTGCCGTGCGGCGTAATAAGGCGGGATATGTTTATATGCTTATATGTGGGTTGCGCATGTCGCGAAATAAGGTGGGAACATTAGGATGCATGTGTGGCGAAATAAGGCAACACTTATTATATTATTATTTGTACACGTGGTGAAATATAGTGAGCTATGTCAGGGATTGAGTGTAAAGAATTCTGATGGCCTGTGGAGGCATTCCCATTTTCTTTAAATATTGTGATTATGGGTTGCTTAACTGTATGAGCTTTATCGCATGGAAGTTGTGAGGAAACATCATACGTTCTGCCCGTTCGTCTTTTTACGTTTATTTAGCTGGTATAAAATCTTGTTAAAGAACTTGCACAAGCATACACGTAGTTGAACACTACTATTAGATGTGAAACCCTCCTGATTTTGCTAAGGGTAGAGGTACGTCCTCGTTTAATCATAATATATGTGAGAGTGACCCTAGTTGGCCAGTTAGTTGTCAGCATGACTGTGAGACTGATGGGGGCATAGGATGCCAAATGTTAGATTTCAGCTGCTGGGATTTCGTGAGTTGTGGTTTGCCCGAGATTTGGTAAATTTGTGGAAATAGTTGAATAAGACCTTATGTGAACATCATCGTAGGATATGAGTTATTGTTTTGCTTTCCCCTTACTGTGTTGTGACCTTAGGATTTGGATTGTGTTTTTGCCGTCATTATGTATCATCATTTCTTATATTCTCGTTGTTACTTATTGTTCTTTTTCCCTCATTGCGATTGTAGCATTATTGGTCACTTCATGCAATCTTTACATAAATATATATTTATCATTTCAGTTGTTCCTATAGTTATACTGTATATTTTACCGGTATATGTCTTGACTGTTCCTCGTCACTACTCCATTGAGGTTAGTCTTGATACTTACTGGGCACTGTTGTGGTGTGCTCATGCTACTCTTCTGCACATTTTTGTTATGCAGATACAGGTACTCCCACTCAAATCTGTTAGCCTTGGAAGGAGGCATTTCGGTAGAGACTTCGAGGTATATCTGCTACGTCCGCAAACCGAGGAGTCCCTTTCCAGCTTTCTGTAATAAGTATAGCCTTTTTTAGTATTCTTCCTTTGTGTAGACATTCTCGAGTTAGAGCCTCTTATGTATCCCTTAGCTTGTGATTTGTGAGATTCCGGGTTTTGGGAATTTTGTTAGCTTCGAGAGCTGTTATTGTATGTGCCAAGCGGCACCTTAACCATTATTTTTTGTTATTAGTTCAGTTTTAATCATTTTATTCCGCAATTATGGTTTATATTCCGCATTGTTAGGCTTACCTAGTCGTAGAGACTATGTGCTGTCACGATAGTTCACGGAGGGCAAACCGGGTCATGACAAGTTGGTATCAGAGCTCTAGGTTCATAGGAGTCACGGATCACAAGCCGGTTTATTAGAGTCTCGTGGATCGGTACGAAGACGTCTGTACTTATCTGCGAGAGGCTATGTAACCGTTAGGAAAATTTCCACTTTATTTGATTTCCATATCGTGCGAGATTTTGACATTTACAATCCTAAACCTCTGTCTTCTACTCTCTCACAGATGGTGAGGACACGTACTACCCGAGGTAATCAGGCACCCACGCCCATGCTGCAGCTGTCGGAGGTCGGGGCCGGGGTAGAGGTCGAGGACGCGCATGTGGTGCAGCGACAACACATGCGCGAGCTGCCGCCGAGGTACCACCAGCAGATCCAGCCGGAGTCCAGGCACCTGACACGCCTACTGCTACTACTACTCCAGCCCTTCAGGAGACTTTGGCATAGTTCATGAGCATGTACACCACTTTGGCTCAGGCAAAGTTGCTTCCCCTTGCTGCAGCCATATCCCAGGCCAGGGGAGGAGCACAGACTCCCGCCTCCCGCACTCTTGAGCAACGAGCGCATGTTGAGTAGGTCTCTGAGATTATTTCTGCGCCGCCTGCAGCACCAGTTTAGCCCGAGGGCATGGCAGCGGCTTCCGAGCAGGAGTAGATGAGACTAGAGAGGTTCAAGAATTATGATCCTCCGGTATTCAGTAGATTAGCATCGGATGATCCCTTGGGGTTTCTTGATGAGTGTTACTGCATTCTCTATACTATGGGTATCTTTGGATCGAGCGGGGTTTCTTTCACCACTTTCCATCTTCGAGGAGACACCTATGATTGGTGGCACACCTATGAGTTAGATAGCCCGGACGAGGCAGCTTCACTGACTTGGACCTAGTTTTTAGATATGATCCTGAGAGAGTTTGTTCCTTAGAGCCTCAGGGATGCATGGCGTGCAGAGTTTGAGCATTTGCGCCAGGGTGCTATGACCGTCTCAGAGTATGCTGTCCGTTACAGCAGTTTGGCTAGACATGCCCTAGCCTTGGTTTCTACTGTTCGCGAGAAGGTTCACCGGTTCATTGATGGGCTTATTCCCAGCATCAGGTCCAGTATGGCTCGTGAGTTAGAGATGGATATTCCGTATCAGCATGTGGTGAACATTGCTAAGAGGATAGAGGGTATGCATGCTAGGGAGAGAGAGGGAAGGCAGGGTCATGAGAGAGAGAGTAAACGAGATCAGGAGAGAGAGTTTGAGGAGGCAAGGAGGCCTCGTAGACCGGGGAGATATACTGGTCCTTATTTTGGAGGCAGGGTGTGTCATGGTAGAGGTTTTGCGGGTCAGCCAGTTCAGTTCGTGCTTTAGGCTTTGCATGGTGACTCAGGTGTTCATGGGTCTCAGAGTACCTGTATCGCACGGTTCCCACCGCCTCATCAGTAGAGAGGGTGCTTTAAGTATGGATATACTAGCCACATGGTGAGAGATTGTCCAAGAGGGGGAGGCCCGACTCATTGATGCGTTTCATATAGTAAGATTGAGGCCGGTGCACCAGCGGAATGTCCTGCAGGTACGAATTCGGTTTGTTATAGAGGGGCACTATATGTAGTTCATCACAGTTCTGTTATCGGGGTGAGTTCCCTTATTTGTTGTTTCATTTATGGGTGCGCTTCATGATTTGTACTCTGTTTATGTGATTATCATGTTGGGAGGTTCTATGAGTGATAACCATGTATATCGTCTGTTTCTAGCTGTTGTCAAGAGTTATGAGGCTAGTAGTAAATTCCTGTTGTCTGTTTCGATAGGTTTGATGTGATTTCTGAGTATTCTTGGTTGCGAGCTGTGATTTCTATGCTCCACCGGTGTGGGAGCGAGACTGTGTTGTAATTTGTAGGCGGAATTGATCTAGTGAGAGCTTCTAGATGGGTTGATGGGTACCCTTCTTGTGATTCAGTGTTGAGGGCGGTACCCTCGTGATTTTAGGAGATCCGATGTGTTGAGACCAGGCTGTGTACCGCGGTGAGGGTTATATCAGTATAAGATCCTTGTGAGTCTTTTATATGCTTTCATTCTTTCTTGTTAGAATGTTCTATAGATTAGTGTTTTAGAAAATTTGTGCTAGTCTGACTTGTTTGATAGTTCCCTTATGTGTTTTCCCTTCCCATATTTATTCATTTTCGTTCTATGCTTCTTGAGTCCTAGTTTGTGGGGTATGTGCCCGTTGGTATTAGCTGAGATTTGGTTATTCAGGTGTTTTGTTATGTGGTTTTTGTGGTTATTGTATCATCGCTAGTGTTGTGGAGGTCTAAAAAGAGTTCCTATTGAATATGAGGCTTATAGACGGTACGGATTTGATCTCAGGAAAGTATTGCTATCGAAAATGTTATTGTGGGCCTATGTGTGATATGTCATGTTGTGTGGCCGTACCCTGTGTGCGTTGGCATGAATTGAAGCAAATGGTTGAGACTGATACCGGATATGGATTTAGAATCAAGTCTTTTGGAAACGGATGGAAGGTGAGAATTCTGGCTTGAAGGCTTATTGGTATTGCTAGAAAGGCTAAATTTCAGTTGAGATGGTGTCATCATGCTTAAGTGGATTGGGGTGACGTGGGATCACCCACGTGTGTATGTTGGAAGTGTGCACTCCGTGACTTGAGGACTCCGTGGCGAATCTTAGCACGTTCGAGGACGAACGTTGGTTTTAAGAGGGGGAGGATGTAACGACCCTGTCGACGCCCCTTTTTTATTGCGAAATTGGGTTGACGACATTCGGGAGGACAACTCTATTCCCATTTGGGAATTTGGTTTTGGATTTTTGGAGAGTCGCCACCTAATGATTATAGTGCATTAGGACACTTCAAAAAAAGAATTTGAGATGAAAACCAGAGTTTAGGTAAGGGCTAGAAATTATCTCGAGGGAAAGGTGTTAGGCACCCCTCAAGATCCACTAGTGTGGTTCCCGGCCATGCTACAATTATGACTTTAAATCCAAACAAGTAGACAAGCAAGCATTGCAAATACAAGAATCTTTCACATAACGGTTACAAATAAATAAAAACAGAAAAAAAGGATTTAAAAGAGCTGAAGTTTGGGAAGGAAGCGATTTGTGATTAAAGAAGAGATACATAAATAAAGGAAAGGGGTCAAGTAATTGAGTCAAGTAACTTAAAGAAATGAAAAGAAGCGGAACTTAAAAAAAAGATTGGACAACTTTTGAAAACCTAAAAATAACAACTAATAAAGAGGGAGGGGGGGGGGTCCTAGGTTTGTACATCACATGGATTATTCACACAACACTAGTGCCCAATTGTACACATAGTGTTATCGTGTGATCATTATCTCCATGTCTACCCTTCCCACCCCGTTAAGGTATTAAAGCGCAGAATGGTATCGTTACTTATTGCATGCTATTACCCGTCCCAATCCTATCAGTCCCGGAGGCAAAATGGACTACTAATCCTAAAGGGGAAGGGATTTGGGAGGCGTCAACCAAAACAAGTAATTGCAAATAGAGGGAAACAGACAAGCAAACATGGCTCAAATATGCCTCCATAAACCATCAAAAATCACAGAGTTTAGCATGTCTCACATGTACTGATTTTGGTCTTAATTAAATAAAGCAGCGAGCGGACTGGTTCAACGTATATTTTTAGGCGAAAAGTCTACATTAGGCTTACTCGAATGCAGTTGACTAAAACCGATCTAATTGAGCATCTAAGTGTTGGTTAAAGCTAGACATGATATATACTGATTTTAGAGAAAAAGATGCAGACTAAAAGGAGTTATCAATTTTAACAGGGACATTACGAGTTTAACAGCTAATATTACCTCTATTCAGATTCGAAATTTCCTATAGGCATGCTTTCTATCGCTTTCTGATTTGGATAACCCTTATTAACAAAAGTCCTATGAACATGGTATCTATATGCAGCTTTTATTATTGAACCTATGAACTGTTTGCCTAGTGGTGTTTATAAATGCGGAATGCAATAGTTTATAGTCCATATTTTATATGAATAATTAGAAGTTGACCTATAGGCAGGATATCTATGCGCGGAGGTGCAGAAATTATGAATGAATCCTATAGGCATGACTTCTAGATATGAGTTTGCAGAAGTTAAAAGTTAACCTATAGGCAGGATTTCTAGGTGTATTTGCAGGAATTAAGAGTTACTCTATAAGCATGATTTCTAGGTGTATTTGCAGAAATTGAAAGTTAACCTATAGGCATGATTTCTAGGTGTATTTGCAGAAATTGAAAGTTAACCTATAGGCATGATTTCTAGGTGTGAAATTGCAGAAATCATAACAAACTCCCGTAGGCAGGATTTCTAGGTGTGAAATTGCAGAAATCATAACAAACTCTTATAGGCAGAATTTCTACTCTTGATGCATAAAAATTAAATCCCATCCCCCTTTTTAATAAGTTCCCCGAGTTTATACAAGTTATTACAGCCCAAAAATTAAAAAAAATACATCAGAAATCCTCAGCTACATCCGAGCAGCCTAATTCAAACTTAAGGCCTAATAGTATGAGATTGAGCCACTTCCGAGATCCAGATTTCCAAGCCTTCTCTCATCTAGGGTGTTTCAGAGATCCTAGGGATTTCAGGAACCCCATGCAATGCATACACCCAACATGTTAAACAGAAATTGAGTTGTGCAGTGTGGAAGGGCCAGCCCTTATGTGTCCAAGTTCAGAGGGAACTCCAGGGTCCCAAGGCAAGGCTCACACAAGAGGGGCAGAACATAAGTTCTAAGAATGAGGTGTAAGTGCAAAAGAAGGGATAAGGGCTACGCAGGCAAGCTGGTGGTCATGCCCAGCCACAAAACAGACTGGCACACCCCTGACCAAACTTATTGATCAAACATTTAGGGAGTAAAGACCTACTGGAGGTCAAGCCATGGCCTGAATAATAATCAGAAATACTGGCAGGCCAAGGCTGTTACTCAGCACATGCAATGAGTGAATGAGGATGGGAAATTGACAAGCTTAGGGCCCAAAAGGGCCCAGTTCATATCCACGGACAATGATTTCAGACATTGCCATATTTCTGAACCATAACTTAAAGCATATAAAGGGAATATGAAGGTTTGGGATTCATAATGTATCAAATAAATAACCAACAACTGACAGGATGTACACATAAATTAAACATTGAATCACAAGGGAAAGGGAAACATGTTACAGCATGCTAATAACACATGTTAACTAAGGAAAACATGAACAGAAGTAGACAGGGATGAAACATGTTTTTGATGAAGCTTGAAAATTAACTAGAACATAACAGTAGAGAAGCAAAAGTGCAGAAGAAAGTAGAGCAAACAAAAGTCCACAGCCAAGCAACAACACACGTAGCAGAAAAGAGAGAGAGAGAGAGTTTTTTAAGTAAGAGTGATTTTTGAACTCAGATTGTTTGTCTGTGTTCGTGTGTTCAAAGGAAATGGAGGAGAGTATTTATAACCTTTTGAAAACGGGTAGAGTATTTATAACTTAAAGCAAATATGGGCATGATCACAAATCAGAATCAATTAGCATAAGACTCCCCTTTAATCAGGGATTCTTATTCAAACGGATACTAACAGGATCCAAATAAGGGAAGGAGAATCAATCTTGTAAGCAGAATGGTTGTTGCCATAAAAGAAATAGTAAAGTCATAAAATAGGCAATTAAGTCTAATTACAGGATTTAAGTTATTTTTGGAAAGATTCAGTGAGGCTAATCAAAGGAAGAGAATCAATTAAACTTTGACAGGCTAGTAAAATCAGGATCTCAGGGAAGGAAAAGTTTT
>MU696678.1:69362-89066 GCA_026770625.1 Nicotiana glauca | reverse complement strand
CGAGTTTAGAGGAGATAAGCAGATAAACAAATAAACAGATTCAGAATCTCGGATAAGCCCCAAAAATTAGGGCTTTCACTATGCTAACTCAGGTATAGAAGAAGGGTAAATCAAGCAAATATTAAAAAATAGAAACTCAAACAAAATCCCCAAAATTTGGGTTTTCAACATGCTAACTCAGATAAAAAAAAAGGTAAATCAAACGAATATTACCAAACAGACTAAGAAACTTAAACAAAATCCCAAAAATTAGGGTTTTCAACATGCTAACTCAGATACAAAACAACACAAACAAAACATAGTAAAACGTTGAGAATCGGAGAAGAGATTTGAAATAACTTGACATGAAACCCTAGTTGAAGAATAAAGAGTTTCTGAAAGAAAAAATTAAAGAAACTTCTAGAAAAATACATAGGAGGTTCGCACACACATAGATCTGTAGCAGATCTAAAAATAAATCGAAGGAACCCAGAGATTAGAGTTTCATAAGAAACCCAGGTGATGAGAAAGGCTTTGGAGACCATCGATCTGAGCAGGAAAGTCGAAGGTCGAACTCGAATAGCCATGATTGGTTGGAAAAAGGTTGAAGACGACCGGAGAACAGTCATCGAGCCAAGGCTTGGTCGAAACCCTTCAAGACCTGGTCATAGGACCTTAGAAACGAGCACGCCGAAGCCATGAGAGGCTAGTATATTCCTCCGATGAGCCTGAGAAGCCATAGATGACGGTTTCAGTGAGAGGCGGCGGCTAGGGTTTGAGGTGAGTTGAGAGAGAGTTGAGAGAGGAGGGGATTCAGAGGCGGCGGTCGAGAAAAAAATGAGAAAGGGTTTAGGTCATTTGGAATTAAAAAAGGAAAGGGGAGGTCTGGGCCGTTGATCAAAATGATCAACGGCTCAGATTAGAAGAAAACGGACGTGTTTTGTTTAAATGGTACTGGGTCGGGTTAGGACGAAATTGGGCTGGGGTGATTGGGCTCAATCTTGGGGCTGAATTGGGTTGAATAGGGGTGCCAATTTGGCTATAATTGAAATGTAATTGGGGCTAGGTTGTAATTAGCCAATTTTCCTTTTAAAATTTTTATAAAATAGTAATACGATTTTCAAAAGCAGATTAAGAGTACTGGGTAAATGAATATTATATAAATATTAATTAAAAAATACTGGGACTAATTTTATAAACATAAAATTCCATAAATTACAAGATAGGCTATAATCGCAACAATATGCAATTTAGCTTTAAAATACCAAATGAACTTGTACAAAATATGTGAAAATTAACTTAATTATATTTTGGTGTAAATGTGAGAATAGAATAAATTATTAACCAAGAATGATAATTTTGGGAATAATTATTGGATTTTGTTGTATTAAAATAGGCAATATATTGGTTTAAAAATCAATTAAAAATGCCAAAACTCTTGGGTGTGCTTATATATGAACCAATATGTTATTTTGGAAATATTTTGGGTATAAAAATATTTAGGGAAAAATTGGGTATCAACAGACCCGACCGGTCGTTTTAAGAAATTAAGCTTCGTTCAGCGGCATAAGGTCTAGAACAGCTTCATAATATGAGTACCGACTTGCGTGCATGGTGGGATTCGGTTTTCGGATGGTTTAGAGTCAAATTGGAAGAAAGAATCTAGTTTTGGAAGTTTGAACGCTGAAAAGTTGACGGGAATTGGACTTTTGGGTAAACGACCCCGGAATGGGTCGTGGATGATCTCAACAGCTTCGTATGGTGATTTTGGACTTAGGCGCGCATCTGGATTCAGATTTGGAGGTCCGTAGAGTGAATTGAGACATTTTGGCGAAAATTGGAAAAAGTTGAAGTTTGGAAAATGAAGAAGTTGACCCACAATTGAGTTTTGTGATATCGGGGTCGGAATGCGATTCCTAGAGTTGGAGCAGCTCCGTTATGCCATTTTGGACTTGTCTGCAAAATTTGGCATCATTCCAAGTTGAAGTGATAGGTTTCGGCATGAGATTCGATATTTGAAGATTTAGAAGTTCATAAGCTTGATTTTTGGTGTGATTCATCGTTTCGATGTTGTTTTATGTGATTAGAAACTTTGAGCGAGTCTGTGTTAGGTTATATGACTTGTGTGTGGGATTAGACAGGGTCTTGGGAGCGTCGGGTGTGTTTCGGATGGGCTACGGATCATTTCCCCCTATTTTGAACTGCTGTAGTTGCTGCTTCTGATATCCTTCTACGCGATCGCGAGGATTCTTCCGCGATCGGGATGCATTGTTGAAAACCACCTCGAAATCCTTCTTCGCATCCTTCCTCACGCGTTCGCGAGGCTTTGCTTATTTCTTCACTGCGTTCACATATGACCTTCCGCGATCGCGAAGGTCTATCTTTCTATGCTTCGCGATCGCGTCTTTAATCCCGCGTTCGCATAGTAGGAATTAAGAGTTGGGTTAGTTGACTATTTTCTTTTTCGAGTTCGCGTCTATCCCTTCGCGATCGCGAAACCCCGCTTTTCTCTTCTTCGTGTTCACGTTCTCAGCATCGCGTTCGCGATGAACAAACTGGTAGCCTCGAAATTTATTCTACGTAATCGCGACCCTTCTCCCGCGATCGCGATGCACAAATACCTTGGCAGACAAAATATATCCCAAATTCGAGGGTTTAACCATTTTTATCATATTTTGACATCTAGAGCTCGGTTCTTGGCGATTTTTGAAGGGATTTTCACCTGGGCGACTTGGTTAAGTGATTCTCTATCTTGACCCCAGCTCATCCTCCGTGAACATGTTATGATGACACCTAGTACCTACGACGAGGTAAGCCTAACAATGCGGAAACAAAATAATTTGCGAAAATAAACGACTAGAATTAAACAAATGGAAGGAAAACTATATATAAGTGTCGCTCGGCATATACAACTCAACATCACGAAATCTAAAACAATATCCCAAAACCCAGAAACTCACGGGAAACACAGGCTAGAGGAATACAATAAAGTTCTCTAATCTCCAGAAATGTCTACATCAAAGTACGATAGAAGACTAAACGCTACAAGATAGAGTAAGAAGGAGACTCTTCGGTCTGCAGACGCGGCAGATATACCTCAAAGTCTCCGTAGCTCTCCCTGCCTCAATGATAATGCGCCTGAGTGGAGGTACCTGGATCTTCACATGAAAAACATGCGCAGAAGAGGCGTGAGTACACCACAGCGGTACTTAGTAAGCGCCAAGCCTAACCTCGGTCGGGTAGTGACGAGGAAAGTCAGGGCCCTACTAAGGTTAAACAATATAATAAATATGTACAGTATGAAAATAGATGGAAATAATGTGAACAACAGTGAAATAAGACAGAATTTACAAGGCAACAACAAATAAGCGATGAACAGAGTAAACACAGAAATGTACAGCTCAATACCAAGTTACCAACTGAGGATCTCCCAGGATACCGTCCTGTAGTCCTTTCTCAATTGTCCAGTGGATCTCCCGGGATACCGTCCCGTAGTCCAACTATCAATGTGCAAGGGGATCTACCGGGAATCTAACCCGTAGTCCTAAATTAAAAGTGCAGGGGGATCTATCGGGAATCTAACCCGTAGTCCCAAAGTAAACAAATAAGGGGGGAGCTACTGGAATCCCACATCCGTAGTCCCAATGTAAATGCGCAACCACAACCAGAAAATATTCAGAAATGAAGTACAAAGACAAGCAACAGGTAGTACTAGCCTAACATGGTTCACGTAGTACAATCAAGGCAACTTAAGCAAATAGGCAAGTTAAATCAACTAAACATTCTTTTCTAATCTAACACAAGATATAATTTCAAGTAAAATAAAGCAAATACGAAAGAAACTCATTCTCAATATCTTAATAAAAACTGGATTTTCAACAATTAGCTCAAGTACGCGCTCGTCACCTCACGTACAAGGCACTCAGTTACCAAATATCATATCCTAAGGGGAAAGGTCCCACACACAAGGTTAGACAAGCCACTTACCTCGAACCGACACAAAAAATCAACTAGAAACCACGCCTTTGCCACGAGTATTCGACTCCAACTTGCCCAAATCTATTCAATTCAATCACATATCGTAAATAACAACGCAAGCAACTGGTTCTACTATTTAATTCAAAGCTAAGGTGCGAAAATAGGTAAAATGACTAAAATGCCCCTCAGGTCAACATCTCAGAATCGAATAATTTTTACATTTTCAGAACCCTCGTACTCTCATGAGTCTAACCATATAAAAATCTCACAAAATGGAGGTCAAACACCCACTCAAAATTTAATAGTTTGGTCTATGAAGTTTTTCCCATTTTTCATTCAAAAATCCGAAATTAAGGATGAATTCGTGATTAGTATAGTGGATTTTAAGCATAAGAGAGTAGAGAATCGTTACCCAATCGTTGCCCTCAGAAACCTCTCTAAATCTCTCCCAAATCCGATCTCCCAAACTTGTGTTTTGATAAAAATGGCTAACCCTCGGTTTTGAACTGTTTATAACTGCCCAGTGATTTGTTCAATGCGATCACATGAATTTGTATGCGATCACGTAGAGTAAATATTTAAGGCCCAAAATTTGGCCTACGCGAACGTAACCATAGGCCTGCGATCGCGGAAGAGGAAGAAGCAAAGCTTTGCGATTGCGGACTGGACCATGCGATCGCGATGAAGAATTAGCAATAAGGCCCAACTCCTAAGTTCTACTATGCGAACGCGGGGAAATGAATGTGAACGCGTAGAAGGGGAAAGGTAGTATTATGCAATCGTAGTCAGGGTTATGCGATCGCATAGTAGGATTTGGCCCTCCCTCTGAAATTGCACTATGCGATCGCGGAGGTGGAGATGCGATCGCAGAGAAGGGAAATCTGCAGCAGAACTGAAGAGAAATCTGCAACACTTTTCAACACAAAAATGCCCCGTTGAGCATCCGAAACACACCCGAGGCCCCCGGGACCTCAACCAAACTTATGGACTTATCCCATAACATAATTCAAACTTACACCAATCCTTAAACCACCTAAAACAATGCCGGAACCACGAATTAATCAAGAATTTGAGACTAAGAACTTCAAATTTCATCAAAACACGCTTTCGATCAAAAACCTAACCAAAACACGTCTGAATGAGCTTAAATTTTCCACACAAATCCCAAATGACATGACGGAGCTACTGCAACTTCTGAAATTCCATTCTGACCCTCGGATCAAAATCTCACTATCAGACCGGAAACTTCAAAATTCAAACTTCCGGCATTTCAAGCCTAAATTAGCTACATACCTCCAAAACACATTCTGAACACCCTTCTAGCCCCGAAATCACCTAATAGAGCTAACAGAACTATCAGATTTCCATTTCGAGGTCGTCTTCACATTGTTCTGACTACGAACCATTTCCAATACTTAAGCTCTTATTTAGGGACCAAATGTCCCAAAACTCTCCGAAACTCAACACCAGACGTCCCGACATACCAAAATAGCAGAAATGGACTTAGGGGAAGCAATTAATAAGGGATCAAGGTGTTAATTCTTAAGACGACCAACTGGGTCGTCACATCATCCTACACTTAAACATTCGTTCATCCTCGAACGAGCATAGAGAACATACCTGAAGTAGTGAAAAGATGAGGGTATCGGCTGCGCATATCTTGCCCGGTCTCCCAAGTCGCCTCCTCGGCCGGCTGACCCCTCCACTGAACCTTTACTGAAGTAATGTTCTTTGATCTCAACTTTCTGACCTGTCTGTCCAATATAGCCACTAGCACCTCAACATAGGATAGATCCTTCTCCAATTGGACTGAACTGAAATCCAACACGTGCGACAGATCACCGTGATACCTCCGGAGCATCGAAACATGAAATACCGGATGAACCCCAGCCAAACTGGGAGGTAAGGAAAACTCATAAGCAACCTCCCCAACTCGTCTCAAAATCTCAAAAGGGCCAATAAACCTCGGACTCAACTTCCCTTTCTTTTCAAACCTCATGGCGCCTTTCATAAGTGAGAGCCGAAGCAGAACCCGCTCACCAACCATATAGGAAACATCACGAAACTTCGGATCCGCATAACTCTTCTGTCTGGACTGGGCTATACGGAGTCTCTACTGAATCACCTTAACCTTATCCAATGCATCCTGAACTAACTCGGTGCCCAATAGCCTGGCCTCACCTGGCTCAAACCAACCCACCGGAGATCTGCACCTCCTACCATATAAGGCCTCATACGACGCCATCTGAATGCTGGACTGATAACTGTTGTTGTAAGAAAACTCCGCCAATAGAAAGAACTGATCCCAAGACCCTCAAAACGCATCACACACGCACAGAGCATATCATCAAGAATCTGAATAGTGCACTCGGACTGTCCGTCCATCTGGGGGTGAAATGCTGTGCTCATCGTCACCCGAGTACCCAACTGTTGCTGAACGGCTCTCCAGAACCGTGATGTAAACTGAGTACCTCTGTCCGAAATGATAGAAACTGGAATACCATGTAGACGAACAATCTCTCGGATATAAATCTCCGCCAACCGCTCCGATGAATAAGTAGTACACACAGGGATAAAATGAGAGGACTTAGTCAGCCGATCCACAATCACCCAAATGGCATCGAACTTCTTCGCAGTCCGAGGGAGACCAACTACAAAATCCATAGTGATCCTCTCCCATTTCCACTCTGTAATCTCTATCTGCTAAAGCAACCCACCTGGTCTCTAGTGCTCATACTTTACCTACTGATAGTTGAGGCACCTAGCTACATATCCAACTATATCCTTCTACATCCGCTTCCACCAATAGTGCTACCTCAAGTCCTGATACATCTTCGTGGCACCCGGATGGATGGAATACCGCAAACTATGGGCCTTTGCTAAAATCAACTCCCGAAGCCCATCAACATTAGGCACACAAATCCGACCTTGCATCCTCAATACCCCGTCATATCCAATGGTCACATCTCTGGAAACGCTGTGATGAACTGTGTCCCTGAGGACAAGTAAATAAGGGTCATCATACTGCCGCTCCCTGATATGATCGAACACTGAAGAACAAGAAACCACACAGGCTAGAACCCGACTAGGCTGCGAAAGATCCAATTTCACAAACTGACTGGCTAAGGCCTAAACATCCATCGCCATAGGCCTCTCTGAAGCTGGTAAATATGCCAAACTCCCCAAACTCTCCGCCCTGCGACTCAAGGCATCAGCTACCACATTGGCCTTGCGCGGGTGATAAAGAATAGTAATATCATAATCCTTCAACAACTCCAACCACCTCCTCTGGCGCAAGTTTAGATCCATTTGCTTGAACACGTGCTGCAAACTCTGATGGTCAGTGTAAATCTCACAGGGCACACCATACAAAGAATGACGCCAGATCTTCAAGGTATGAACAATAGCAGCTAGCTCAAGGTCGTGGATAGGGTAGTTCTTCTCATGTATCTTCAACTGTCTGGACGCGTAGGCGATCACCCTACCGTCCTGCACCAGCACCACTCCAAGGCCAACCCGTGAAGCATCACAATAAACTGTATAGGACCCCAAACCAGTAGGCAATATCAAAATAGGTGCTGTAGTCAGAGCTGTCTTGAGCTTCTGAAAGCTCGCCTCTCACTCCTCTGTCCACTGAACTGGATCACCCTTTGGGGTCAATCTAGTCATAGGGGTTGCAATCGATGAAAACCCCTCTACAAAACGACGGTAGTAACCCGCCAAGCCAAGGAAACTACGAATCTCTGTAGGTGATGAGGGCCTGGGCCAACTCTATGCAACCTCTACCTTCTTCGGATCCACCCGAATGCCCTCACTCGATACCACGTGGCCCAAGAATGCCACAGAACTCAACCAAAACTCACATTTTAAGAAATTTGCATATAACTTCTTCTCTCTCAGGGTCTGAAGCACGGTCCTCAGGTGCTGCTCATGATCTTCCCGACTCCGGGAGTATACAAGAATATCATCTATGAAAACAATGATGAACGAGTCGAGATATGGCATGAACACACTGTGCATCAAATGCATAAAAGTTGTTGGGCATTGGTCAGCCCAAATGATATAACAAGGAACTCGTAATAACCATACTGAGTCCTGAAGGAAGTCTTCGGGATATCCGGCTCCCGAATCTTCAACTGATGGTAACCTGAGCGCAAATCAATCTTAGAAAACACATGTGCGCCCTGAAGTTGGTCAAATAGATAATCAATACGAGGCAACAGATAACGGTTCTTCACTGTAACCTTGTTCAACTGGCGATAATTGATACACATACACATAGAATAATCATTTTTCTTTACAAACAAGATAGAAGCACCCCATGGTGAAACACTGGGTTGAATAAAACCCTTATCAAGCAATTCTTGTAGCTGATACTTCAACTCCTTCAACTTAGGAGGAGCCATACGGTACGAAGGAATGGAAATGGGCTAAGTGCTCGGCAACAAATCAATGCCAAAATCAATATCTCTATCATGCGGCGTGCCCGAAAGATCATCTGGGAACACATCGGGATAATCCCGTACCATTGGGACTGAATCAATAAAAGGGGTATCAATACTGACATCTCTCATATAAGCTAAATATGCGGCAAACCCCTTATCAACCATACGCTGAGCTTTAAGGAAATAGATAACTCTACTGGGAGTGTGATCTAATATACCACTCCACTCAAGACACGGAATACCTAGCATAGCCAGCGTCACGTTCTTGGCGTGACAATCAAGAATAGCATAATGGGGCGACAACTAGTCCATGCCCAAAATAATATCAAAATCAACCATACCGAGTAACAATAAATCTGCTCTGGTCTCAAAACCACAAATAGTAACCAAACATGACCGATAAATGCGGTCCATAACAAGAGAATCTCCAACAGGAGTAAAAACATAAACAGGAGAACTCAAAGAATCTCGGGCTACACCTAAATGCAGAGCAAAATAAGAAGACACATAAGAATAAGTAGAGCCTGGATCGAATAGAACTGATGCATCTCTGTGACAAACCAGTATAATACATGTAATGACAGGATCGGAGGCAATAGCCTCGATACGAGCAGGAATAGCATAATATCAAGCCTGGCCTCCCGCTCGAGGGAGACCTTTACCTCCTCGACCTCTGCCCCTAGCTGGCTGGGCAGATGGGGTAGCAACTGGAGCTGTGATCATGGCCTGAGAACTCTGAGGAGCATGCTGTGGCTGAGCAATCTGTGAAGATACACCCCTATCAATTCTGGGGCAGTCCCTAACCATATGGCGTGTATCGCCACACTCGAAACAAGCTCTGGGTGGACGTGGTAGTTGTGAATAGCTAGGGCTAGGTCTGCTAGACTGAACTCTGAAAGCACCCCGCGCAGGAGGCGCGCTAGAAACTGGATGTGCATAGTAAGGCTCCTGAGGTCGAGGAGGAGCTGGAGCACTGCTGGCTGCTGGAAGAGCTGAATGAACGGGGCGACCCATATAACTCCTACCATGTCGACCTGCTGCTGGGGTACGGGCACCAGAGTAATGGCCCGACTCTCGAGACCTCTTGGCCTTTCTCCTCTCGCTCTCTAGCGAGCATACCCTCGATCCTCCTAGCAATGCTCACTACCTGCTGATAAGGAATGTCCATCTCCAACTCTCGATCCATGCTAGATCTGATGAGTGGGATAAGACCCTCAATGAACCGGCGAACTCTCTCACGGACTATAGCAACCAAGGCCGGTGCATGCCTGGCCAATCTGGTGTAACAGATGGCATACTCTGAAACTGTCATAGCACCCTGGCGCAAATGCTCAAACTCTGCGCGCCATGCATCCTTGAGGCTCTAGGGAACAAACTCTCTCAGGAAAATAAATGAGAACTGGGTCCAGGTCAGTGAAACAACCTCGTCTAGACTATCTAACTCATATGTGTGCCACCAATCATAGGCAGCTCCCCGAAGCTGGAAGGTAGTAAAGGAGACCTCACTAGATCCGGCTATGCCCATAGTGCGAAGAATACAGTGTCACTCCTCTAGAAACTCCAAGGCATCATCTGCCGCTAATCCACCGAAAATCGGAGGATCATACTTCTTGAACCTCTCCAACCTCTGCTGCTCATCCTCAGAAGCAGCTACCCTATCCACGGGCTGACCTAGCACTGCAGGCGGGACATGAATGATCTCTGGGACCTGCTCAACATGCACTCGCTGCTCGAAAGTGCGGGAAACGGGAGTCTGTGCTCCTCCCCCGGCCTGGGATATGGCTACAGCAAAGGGAAGCAATCCTGCCTGAGCCAGAGTGGTGTACATAGACATGAACTGAGCTAACGTCTCTTGAAGGGCTGGAGTAGTAGTAGCAGTAGGCGTCAGGTGCCTGAACTCCGACTGGATCTGCTGGTGGTACCTCAGCGGCAGCTCGCGCAGGTGCTCTGGCTACACCACGTGCGCGTTTATGGCCTCTGCCTCGGCCTCTGACGGCTGCAGCAGGGGCCGCGGGTGCTTGATCATTCCAAGTAGCACGTGTCCTCACCATCTGTGAGAGAATAGAAGACAGAAGTTTAGAATTGATGTCAAAAACATCGCATGACAAGGAAATCAAATGAAGTGAAGATTTTTCCTAAACAGTTACATAGCCTCTCGTAGATAAGTATTCAGTTCACCCTCCGTGAACATATCATGATGGCACATAGTTCCTACGACTAGGTAAGCCTAACGATGTGGAAACAAAACAATTTGCGAAAATAAATGACTAGAATTAAACAATTGGAAGGAAAACTGTATATAAGTGTCGCTCGGCATATACAACTCAACATCAAGAAATCTAAAACAATATCCCAAAACACGGAAACTCACAGAAAACACAGGCTAGAAGAATACAATAAAGTGTTCTAATCTCCAGAAATGTATATATCAAAGTACGATAGAAGACTAAACGCTACAAGATAGAGTAAGAAGAAGACTCTTCGGTCTGCGGATGCGGCAGATATACCTCAAAGTCTCCGTAGCTCTCCCTACCTCAATGATAATGCGCCTGAGTGGAGGTACCTGGGTCTGCACATGAAAAATATGCACAGAAGAGGCATGAGTAAACCACCGCGGTACTCAGTAAGTGCCAAGCCTAACCTCGGTCGGGTAGTGACGAGGAAGGTCAGGTCCCTACTGAGGTTGAACAATATAATAAGTATGTACAGTATGAAAACAGATGGAAATACTGTGAACAACAGTAAAATAAGACAGGATTTACAAGGAAACAACAAATAAGCGATGAACAGAGTAAACACAGAAATGTACAGCTCAATACCAAGTTACCAACTGAGGATCTCCCAGGATATCGTCCTATAGTTCTTTCTCAACTGTCCAGTGGATCTCCCGGGATACCGTCCTGTAGTCCAACTATCAATGTGCAGGGGGATCTACCAGGAATCTAACCCTTAGTCCCAAAGTAAAAGTGTAGGGGGATCTATCGGGAATCTAACCCATAGTCCCAAAGTATACAAACAAGGGGGGAGCTACTGGAATCCCACATCCGTAGTCCCAATGTAAATGCGCAACCACAACCAGAAAATATTCAGAAATGAAGTACAAAGACAAGCAACAGGTAGTACTAGCCTAACATGCTTCACGTAGTACAGTCAAGGCAACTTAAGCAAATAGGCAAGTTAAATCAACTAAACATGCTTTTCTAATCTAACACAGGTTATAATTTCAAGTGAAATAAAGCAAATACGAAAGAAACTCAGTCTCAATATCTTAAGTAAAAATTGGAATTTCAACAATTAGTTCAAGTACACGCTCGTCACCTCACGTACAAGGCACTCAGTTACCAAATATCATATCCTAAGGGGAAAGGTCCCCCACACAAGGTTAGACAAGCCACTTACCTTGAACCGGCACAAAAAATCAACTAGAAACCACATCTTTGCCACGAGTATCCGACTCCAAATGGCCCAAATCTATTCAATTCAATTATATATCGTAAATAACATCGCAAGTAACCGGTTCTACTATTTAATTCAAAGCTAAGGTGTGAAAATAGGTAAAATAACTAAAATGCCCCTCAGGACAATATCTCGGAATCGAATAATTTTTGTATTTTCAGAACCCTCATACTCTTACGAGTCTAACCATATAAAAATCTCACAAATCGGAGGTCAAACACCCACTCAAAATTTAATAGTTTGGTCTATGAAGTTTTTCCCATTTTTAATTCAAAAATCTCAAATTAAGGATGAATTCATGATTAGATTAGTGGGTTTTAAGCATAAGTGAGTAAGGAATCGTTACCCAATCATTACCCTCGAAAACCCCTCGAAATCTCTCCTAAATCCGAGCTCCCAAACTTGAGTTTTGATAAAAATGGCTAACCCTCGATTTTAAAATGTTTATAACTGCCCAGTGATTTGTTCAATGCGATCGCATGAATTTGTATGCGATCACGTAGAGTAAAGTTTTAAGGCCCAGAATTTGGCCTATGCGAACGCAGCCATAGGCCTGTGATCACAAAAGAGGAAGAAGCAAAGCTATACGATCGCGGACTAGACCATGCGATCGCGAAGAAGAATTAGCAATGAGGCCCAGTTCCTAAGTTCTATTATGCGAACGCGGGGAAACAAATGCGAACTCATAGAAAGGGGAAGGTAGTATTATGCGATCACGGTCAGGGTTATGCGATCGCATAAAAGGATTTGGCCCCCCCTCTAAAATTGCACTATGCGATCACAGAGGTGGAGATGCGATCGCAGAGAAGGGAAATCTGCAGCAGAACTGAAGAGAAATCTGCAACACTTTTCAACACAAAAATGCCCCGTTGAGCATCCGAAACACACCCGAGGCCTCCGGGACCTCAACCAAACCTTCGAACATATCCCATAAAATCATTCAAACTTCTACCAATCCTTAAACCACCTAAAACAATGCCGGAACCATGAATTAATCAAGGATTTGAGCCTAAGAACTTCATATTTCATCAAAACATGCTTTCGATAAAAAACATAACCAAAACACGTCCGAATGACCTGAAATGTTGCACACACATCCCAAATGACATGACAGAGCTACTGCAACTTTTGAAATTCCATTCCGACCCTCGATTCAAAATCTCACTATCGGACCAGAAACTTCAAAATTCAAACTTCTAGCATTTCAAGCCTAAATTAGCTACGAACCTCCAAAGCACATTCCGAACACGCTCCCAGCCCCGAAATTAGCTAAAGGAGGTAACGGAACCATCAGATTTTTATTCCGAGGTCGTCTTCACACTGTTCCAACTATGGACCATTTCCAACACTTAAGCTCTTATTTAGGGACTAAGTGTCCCAAAACTCTTCGAAACTCAACACTGAATGTCCCGGCAAACCCAAATAGCAGAAATAAACTTAGGGGAAGCAGTTAATAGGGGATCGGGGCGTTAATTCTTAAGACGATCGATCGTGTCGTCACATTCTTACTCGGTTTAGACTAATTTCCATGAATCTCCTCTTAAATTCATCTTTTAATTTAGGATATTGAATGAAAATTTGGTATAACTTCTTAGGCCGAATTATTGAGTTTTGATTGGGTTTTTGACATCCGATTTGAGATATTTTTATATGGTTAGACTCGTGAGAGTATGAGGTTTCTGAAAACATGAATTTCACCTGATTCCGAGATGTTAGCCTAAGGGGCATTTTGGTTATTTTACCTAATTTCACGTCCTAGCTTTAAATTAAATCATAGAATCCATTTCTTGAGATGTTATTTACGATATGTAATTGAATTGAAAAGATTTGGGCCAGTTGGAGTCGAGTACTCATGGCAAGAACGTGGTTTCTAGTTGATTTTGAGCCGGCTCGAGGTAAGTATCTTGCCTAACCTTGTGTGGGGGACTTCCCCTTAGGATTTGAGTCTTCTCTGTTGATTGTATTCCTTGTACGCGAGGTGACGAGTGCGTGCTCGGATTTATTTGTAAAAAACTTGCCCTTTTTAGGCTCTTAGATCCTTATAATCACTGAGTATGAAGTTGTTCTTGATATGATTAAGTTCCCCGTTGTTAGTTTCACATCTACATATCTTATTTGGAATTTATTTTCCCTTTTTGGTTTATAGTTTTTACCTAATTGACTCTTACTTTGTTTAGCTGAAGATCCCTACCCTTCCATAATCACGTTATCTTTCATAACTGCTTGTCTCTATTTGGAAATCATTAGTATCTCTCATGTAATTAATTGGTCTTAATTGAGGTTACGATTATCTTCCCTCTGCTCATCCTTAATTGAAATCGTTGTATATTATTTGTAACTTGCCCAACTTTTAGAGAAGTTAGATATCCTATATTTAGTTGATATTTTCTTATTTGAAATTATTTGATTCATGATAACTTCCTTGTTGTTGAACTACGTATTATGAGATCGTTGCTTCATATTATTTTTCTACCTTATTGAGTTATTCTTATTCCGCTTAGTATTTTCCGTTGTGGGTATTCCCTTTCGAGTTAGTTGTACCATCCCCTGGTGAACGAAAGTTCTTGAGTTGATTCACTTGTTGTGCTATTGTAATTATTGCCATTGTTGTTGCTGTACTTGTGATGTGTTGCACGAGGTTTCTGCCGTGCGGATTGTTGACATTGTGATGCACGAGGTCTCTTCCGTGCGGTTGTTGTTGAGGGGTTACACGAGATCTTTGCCGTGCAATTGTTGCTATATATATTGTGCATGCAGTGTAATAAGGCGGGATATGTTTATATGCTTATATGTGAGTTGTGCATGTGGCGAAATAAGGTGGGAACATTAGGATGCATGTGTGGCGAAATAAGGCAACACTTATTATATTATTATTTGCACACGTGGCGAAATAAGGTGGGCTATGTCAGGGATTGATTGTAAAGAATTGTGACGGCCTGTGGAGGCATTCCTATTTCTTTTAAATATTGTGATTGTGGGTTGCTTACCTGTATGAGCTTTATCGCATGCAAGTTGTGAGGAAACAACGTACATGCTGCCCGTTCTTCTTCTTATGTTTATTTAGCTGGTAGTAAATCTTGTTGAAGCACTTGCACAAGCATACACGTAATTGAACACTCCTATTAGATGTGAAGCCCTCCTGATTTTGCTAAGGGTAGAGGTACGTCCTCGTTTAATCGTTATGTGAGAATGGACCCAGTTGGCCAGTTAGTTGTCAGCATGACTGTGAGCCTGATGGGGGCACATGATGCCAAATGTTAGATTTCTGCTGCTGGGATTTCGTGAGTTGTGGTTTGTCTGAGATTTGGTAAATTTGTGGAAATAGTTGAATAAGATCTTATGTGAACATCATCGTAGGATATGAGTTATTGTTTTGTTTTCCCTATACTGTGTTGTGACCTTAGGATTTGGATTGTGTTTTTGCCGTCATTATGTATCATCATTTCTTATATTCTCGTTGTTACTTGTTGTTCTTTTTCTCTCATTGTGATTGTAGCATTATTGGTCACTTTGTGCACTCTTAACATAAATATATATTTATCATTTTAGTTGTTCCTATAGTTATACAGTTTATTTGACCGGTAGGTGTCTTGAATGTTCATCGTCACTACTCAATCGAGGTTAGTCTTGATACTTACTGGGCACCGCTGTGGTGTGCTCATGCTACTCTTCTGCATATTTTGTTGTGCAGATACGGGTATTACTCCCATTCAGATCTGTCACCTTGGAAGGAGGCATTTCGGTAGAGACTTCGAGGTATATCTGCTACGTCTGCAGACCGAGGAGTCCCTTTCCAGCTTTCTGTAATAAGTATAGCCCTTTTAAGTGTTTTTCCTTTGTGTAGACATTCTCGAGTTAGAGCCTCTTATGTATCCCTTAGCTTGTGATTTGTGAGATTCTGGGTTTTGAGAATTTTTGTTAGCATCGAGAGTTGTTATTGTATGTGCCAAGCGGCACCTTAACCACTGTTTTATGTTATTAGTTCAGTTTTAATCATTTTCTTCCGCAATTATAGTTTATATTCCGCATTGTTAGGCTTACCTTGTCGTAGAGACTAGGTGCCGTCACGATGGTTCACGGAGGGCAAACCGGGTCGTGACAACTTTAGAGCTATTTGGTCTTAAATACATTTTAAGTGCGATTTTTTCACTTTAGACTTAATTGGCTTTAAGTGCATTATATATATATATATATATACTAGTTTTTCGACACGTGCAGTGCACGTGTTTTTCAGCCATGTAGTATATGATTTTATAAAATAATAGAGTATCAATATCATTAAAATAAAACTTTTGTTTGTCGAAGAAAGATAGATTGGATATCATCTGAACTCACGGAGATCAACAATCAAAGTTTGTTTATATACATTTTTTTTAATTATTCTGATTTTATTCGAAACAAACATTTAATCAAATGTATCATACCTATTACTTTCTTATAGACGATATACCTGATGTATATTTCTTTCATCCTATTCGGCTCCTCTGACATGACCAACCTCTTGTTGCAAAACATAAAATTATAGGAAATTATTTTCGAACAAACTTGAAAGAATATCCCTTCATTTTGAGATGGAGAAAATTATATTGAACTATTGGGATAACCACATGCTTGTAGCAGATTAACACGTAGTAATTTTTGTATATAAGACATCATTGTCAATCTTCTGCATATTATCCTTGTATTGTTGTATATGCCATTTGAAGGGTTCACATATATATAGAATTTTGTCTGCAAGAGCAAGAAGTAGATAATAGCAGAATTATAAGTCATATGGCAACATCTTTCGTCCAACACTCATATTCTACTATTCTAGAACTATTCATGCTACAAAAAAAATTTACTATGAATCTTTTCAATATTTCGTTAGAGTTGCCTTGTAATCTTGTTCTACAAGAAAAAGCTCGGGTATATAAAGAACAAAGGGTCAAATGTTAATGAGAGAAGAGGAGGAAGAAGAAGAAATTAAGGAACGACAGTTAAAGTGTTAAATGAATTTATAAATGCAATCTTTTTTCTTTTATAAGAAGTTGATTCACTCTCGAACTTTTTAGTTTGGCCAAGTTATATTTCATACGAAAAGTTTGCATGTATCTTGATATTATTAATCTCTCCATGTAGAAAAACAAATCGTAGCATTTGAAATATAAGGTTTTAATTACATAATTTTTAGGTTGAATATAAATATTAATTCTTTGAATTGAAGATAAAATTACATGCTCAAAACTACTTACCTAAAACTACATAAAAATGTGTTTAAACTATAATACTTTAAATATTTTTGGAAAAAGTGTTTAGCCATACAACTCGATCATTGGTTTGGTGTTAGGGCGTTGTATATTAAAAATACCTTGAACAAGTGGAATATATTTAAATTTGTGTAAATTGAAAATGATACTAAATATTCATATCTCCACTTGATCATACCGGTGTGGTATTTAAAATTTGTTGGAGAGCATGATTAGAAATTCAATATATTACAAGCTTTTTGTGTTAATTGAATTTGTGCTCAAGTAGTTCATTTATGACTTTTAGTCTTGTCTGCACTCGGTCTTTTTTTATGAAATAAATAAATGAAATGCATTCTGTGAATTATCTAAACACTAGGTTTGAAAAATATCGATATAATTTTGACAAAGTGATTGAAATAAAAAAGGAATACAAACTACCATGGTACCTGGTACGTTAATGATTGCACATGCATGTACTCGGTGTTTAATTTTTTTTCTTCTACTATATTTTTGCGAAAATCAAAACGAACATTCATAGAATCATATTCAACTCTTCGGTTATCCATATGTTTGCTACCAAAGATGGAATAAATGAAAAAGGGTTTCTTTGAAGAAAAAAAGACTAAACTTTATTACCTACGAAGCCAGTTTAGTAAGGAATGTACGTAAAGAATAATGAAAAAATAAAGAACTGTAATGAAATTAAAGTAACGTATGAGAAATGAGTATTTTGTTAAAGTTGCATAAGAGGTTTGGTGCTTACTCATATCTCATTTCTGAAGAAAAGGATGCTTTGTCAACTCAACTAATGGGTGACTATGAAGCGTTGCCTTGGAGTGTTATAAGGATCTAACCGACGAGAACTCTTGCTCTTCAAAAAAGTGTATGAAGCGTTGGCTTATTCAATTAGGTTTTAGGTTTTATTTATTAAATAAGAAAGGAAATAAAGGTTATGGCGAAGAAGGAGAAGGAACATGTTTTTAGTGGTTCATTCTCTTAAAACATTATTTTATAAATAAAACATAGTGATAGGAATATTTAATTATTGAATACGTGAAACAATGTTCACATATATGTACAGCAAATTGCATGTCTTTAATTAGTTTAAAAGTTAGTAAGTAGAGCTGTCAATATGGCCGGGCCGGGCTAGCCCAGCCCACCTCACGTGGGCTTTAGCAATTGATGGGATAGGTTGGACTAGCCCACCATTTTGATGGGTCTTATAATGGTCAGCCCACCCCAGTCCTATGCGGGCCCCCACGGGCCGGCCCATCATTTTTAAAAATATAATTTTATATTTTTTCTTTAAGTTCTGACCTAAAAAAAGATAATTATTTAAAAGTTAAAAAAATATCTTATTGGAAAAAAGATGCAAAACTTCATAACTTTTTATATTGTTCCAATATATCACAATAAATACTAAAAAAAAAGTAAAAGACAAGACTATATTTCATTCACTAAAAGTTAAAACTAAGACAAACTATTCAAGAGAACGTTCATGATGCTTATGAGATATCCAACACATCATCTTCATCAAACACATTTGAATCCGCTTGTGACAAGGTTGTCTTAACATCTTCACTTTCATCTACAATTCATATGCAATATTAATTAGTTAAATATTAAAAATAATTAAATTTTAAAAATTAATAATATTTAAATTCACATAAAAAATATTACCAGTTTGAGTTCGGGAAAACCTGTGCAGCCAATTTCAAGTAGTAACAAGTGTTTGGACATTTCATAATAAATGCAACTTCTGTACTTTGTAAGAACATGCCACAAATGCTAAATATTGATTTCAATGGTACAATGGTAATAAGAATGCTAAGTACATCACGCACCATCATTGAAAGATCGGGATATTTTCTAGAATGATCCTTCCAATACATGACAACATCACCTCTTGAAACTTCTCAAGATCAAGTTTTGGTTCCTCTTAGTAAAGATCCAATTCTGACTTTCCATATCTATAGGCAATATACTTTTTATTTTTTATATATTTTAATTAAATCTTTTATTAAGCCCACGGGCCGGGCTTAAAAGCCTCATTTTTTAAACTGGTTCAAAAAATTCTAGCCCAGCCCTGCTAAATCACGGGCTGGGTTGGGCTGGCCCAACGAGCCAAGCCCATATTGACGGCTCTATTAGTAATTAGTTACTAATGAAAGAACACAACTATTTGGAAAGTGTAACGACCCGATCGGTCGTTTTGAGCTCCGACGCGTCATTCAGCAGTTTGAGGCCATGAGCAGCTTCATCTCAGGTATATTGACTTGTGTGTATGGTCAGAATTAAAATTCAGGAAGTTTGGAGTCAAATCTAAATGGAAATTCTTATTTTGAAAGCTTAAAATTGAAGAAATGAACTAGGATTGAAATTTTGAGTAAACGACCTCGGAATTGGGATCCGAAGGTTCCAGCAGGTTCGTATGATGATTTCGGACTTGGGCGTATGCCCGGATGGGGTTTTTGATAACCCGAGAGCATTTTGGCGCTTATTGTGGAAGATAGCATTTTAGAAGAAATTGTATCAGTATGGCTTAAAATGCATTTCAGTGTTATTGATGTCCGTTTGGAATTCCAAGACTGGGAGTAGCTCCGTATGGTGATTCT
>MU696678.1:44313-64007 GCA_026770625.1 Nicotiana glauca | reverse complement strand
TGATTCGAAGGAACAACTAAGTTTGTGTCATATTATGGGACTTGTTAGTATACTTTGTTGGGATCCCATGAGGCTCGGATAAATTTTGGAAGAGTTTTTGGAAGAGTTTTGCCGTTTTGAGCATAA
The DNA here is from genome assembly GCA_026770625.1 of Nicotiana glauca. NCBI lineage: Eukaryota > Viridiplantae > Streptophyta > Magnoliopsida > Solanales > Solanaceae > Nicotiana > Nicotiana glauca. The sequence goes on along the minus strand of MU696678.1, from coordinate 63,881 downwards.
ATGTAATGATCTAAAGGTTCATTTTTAGTTGTAGAGATCCAAATTTGATTCCGAAACTTCCAAAATTTTAATAATGAATTATAGGGCTTATCTAGAAATTTTGGTCTAATTTCATCAAGTCGCGATTGGGTTTTTGACGTGAAACATGAGTAATTATTTAACGAGCGAAATAGATATCGCACTTGGCAAATGAGCTCCGAATTGAGTTTCGATTGAATGGTTGTGATTGTATTATTATTTGTGACTCATAGGAAAAAGAATCGTCTAATTCCGAGTTCGTATGAAGGAGTTAGAGCCTTTTTAGTGAAATTTATGAGTGCTGGTGCATCAGGTCAGGTGTGGTACTTTTAGCGACAGATTAGTACCTTTAGCGACCAGATTTGGGTCTTTAGCGACCAGATTTGCTTATTAAAAGCTGCTGCGTTTCTGCTCGTTTTTTTTACCTATTTTCTTGCGAAATAACACGGCTTGGGGCGATTTTTGAGCAAGAAATCATGAGAAATCTTGAGGTAAGTCACTTGTGATTATTTCTACTCCATAATATTGAATTATCATCGAATAATCCGACTAGATTACATGTTTTTGAGGTGTAAATTGGGGATTTTGGACCTAGGGATTTGAAAATAAGATTTGAAGATTTGAGGGGTCATTTGGACTCCGATTTTGGTAAATTCTATATGTACGGACTCGTGGCGAGACGAGGAATCCGGTGATGTGGCATTCGTAATTTTTTGAGAAGTGGGCCCGGGGCTCGGGTTTTGCCAACTTCATGATTTTTAGTGTTTTTCGATTATTTTCGATTGGGTATTGTTCCCTTAGCATATTGTGATGTATTCGCTCTGATTTTGGTTAGATTCGACGCGCGTGGAGGCCGATTTGAGGGGCAAAGGCGTCGCAAGCTATAGATTTCACCGGTTCGAGGTGAGTAATGATTTTAAATGATGCACTGAGGGTTTGAAACCCCGGATTGCACAACATACTGCTATGTTGAGATGAGACACGCGTCGTATGACGAACGCGGGGTCATTTACTATTGGGGATTGTGACTTGGTCCATCCCAGTAGATATTTTTACCGCGTAATTGATAAAGATTTATTGTTTTTCACTATGATTGGGGCTTATAGCCATATTTGGGCTTCGTGCCAATTATCTGAAATCTTTTGAGAATTTACATCACTATTTCCTCACGAATTGAAATATTATTTGAACTCAGTCCAATTGAATTATATTATTTTGTGAACTCAGCTATATTTATACTCAACTCTAGGTTTAATGATATTAATAATGCTGTTGAGCTGAGCACTATTATTTTACTGATGCCCAAGAGGCTTATGATTATTTTCTGGACTGATTGAGGCCGAGGGCCATACGTGAGGATATGTTGAGTGATATGAGGAGGCTTTCAGGCCTCGAGTGTTATGTGAGGAGGCTTTCAGGCCGCGAGTGTGATATGTGAAGGCTTTCAGGCCTATTGATATTGCGCTTGGGCTGTAGGAGCCCCTCTGGAGTCTGTACACACCCCCAGTGAGCGCAGGGTATCCAGGTGAGTTGGGAGTGGGCCCGAGAGGCCGTTGCTTGTGTGCGGTGAGTTGGGAGTGACCCGAGGGGCTGATGTTGTGTGCTGGTGAGTTGGGAGTGAGCCCGAGGGGCTGATGTTGTGTGCTGGTGAGTCGGGAGTGAGCCCGAGGGGCTGATACTATACTGGGATTTACATATTGAGCCCAAGGGGCAAGCTTTTGATTTATCCTTACTGTGGAAATTATTTGTCTTTACTGTTTTAAAAGAAGAATTATCTGATACTCACTGTATTACCGTATAACTGATTTTACTGCTTGAGATAGCGCTATATTGTGCCGTTATGAGATTTTATATTTTCAGTCGTTATTTATTTTTATTACTTACTGGGTCGGAGTACTCACATTACTCCCTGCACCATGTGTGCAGATACAGGCAGAGCTGAGTTCGCTCGTGAGTGCTAATTCTTTCCAGACCAGGCGGTGACTAGGAGTAACGAGGTAGTTGTTGACGTCCGCAGCCCCGTTTTCTCCCTTATCTTTGTTATTTATGATAATTCCAGACTTTGTAAAATATTAGTAAACTCTATAGTAGCTCATGACTTGTGACACCCCAATTTCGGGCTTAGTTGGGATGATTTTCCTTGTGCTATCACGTTTATTTTTGCATTTAAGATTATATAGCCCATGATTTAGACTTATTACTGCTAAGTAATTATAAGTGATGTACTGTTTTGTTGATTGGCTGGGCTTGTCCTCACGAGAGGCGCCATCACGACCGGGTTGGGATTTTGGGTCGTGACAGAAAGACACAATATAAATTAGTAAATAATATTTTTGAAGGAAATTTATTTAGTTATTATTGTTATTACTATTATTATTCTTAAAGGACATATTGGTAATTCAACTTTTTGATTAGGGGCTTCCTACTTTTATAATAATATAAATAGATGCATAGATATAGATAGATATTGTTATAAAATAATAAAAGAACAAGAGTAATATTGTAGAGAAAGAGAGAGAGGGAATTCTTATTGAATTTTGGGGTGAATTACAATGGAATAGAACCCTCTATTTATAGGGAGAGGATGACTTAGCCGCCAAGTAATTAACCCTAGAATCTCTCTAAATATAAACATTCACCATAAATAAAATTCTATTTATAACACTCCCCCTAAATGTCTATTCAACAGATAATGTTTAAGACCTTAACTAAATAAAACCCAGTGGGAAAAAAATTTAAGAGAAGGAAAAAGAGTACACATATCTAACAATACGTCTTTTGGTTGCCTCGCTAAAAACCTTGCAAGGAAAACTCAGTGGGACAAAATCTTGAAAGTGAAAAAGAGTACAACACGTATTAACTCCCCCTGATAAGAGCATCAATTCACATCCATGAGCCTTTGCATCCCAATCTTGTGCACTAGCTTCTTGAAGGTTGACATCGGTAGAGATGTGGTGAATAAATCAACCATATTAACTTGAATGAATATGTTATACCATGAAATCATTTTCGATATAGATGAATTATCTTCATATGATCTTCTTGGAATCGTCAGTTCAATATCTTCACATAGATGTGAAAACTCTTGCTATCATATTATCACGCCAATAGTTATAGAAAGATACATTTGTGCACAAATTGCACTGAGGAAGTGGTACTTCAAGATCAAGCATTGTATATGCTTCAAGCAACTTAAATCCTTCATGGGTTGTCATATAAGTTAAGTCATATAAGCCATATAATAGACTTTACCTGCATATCAAGTTTTCATGTCATGCTAGACAAATAAGATATTGAAAACTGATTGCACATACCATTGACTTTATACTTTCAAGTGTTTGAACTACAGGTCCAAAACAACACGTCTTTCATATGAAACCAATTCTACTTAAATTGATTCTCTAGACTTAAGGTCCTCATATATTAGTGCTATCATAGATGTCGCCGACGAATATTTTATATCGGTTCCAACTTCCTTATTTTTCATGAAGACATAACATGGAGATCTCTTCATTCATATTTTCAGGTACCTGAATCTCTCCTGAGATTTTATGAAGTGTTATGTCATGTGATCTTCTAGATCACTTGCCTCTTTTATTATGATCATTTCGATCATTTGCTCATCTTCTCTATGAAGAAGTTTATTTGAAACCGATTTGTCTATATGCTTTAAGTGTACCATAGACTTTGTCCTTCTAGGACTTAATATGAGCATTTGCAATGAGAATGTAGTTACTTTCTTTGGGTCAGCAAATACGTCTGGCATGCATTGCAATATGCTGCAAATGAATTATCTTTTTATGAACTTCAAGTTCATATTGTTTCATTCGAGGATCTAGATGTACACATGATAATTCATTTCATGTAACTTTTTCTCAAATGTTTATCATTTCTCCCTCTCATGTTAGAAAAAACTAACTTTTCTCCTCAATTTTGGGAACTCATCTTTGTGCGTTATGGTGCTAATCCAAATACACTGTACATCAATAATAATAAGATGAAATTATTTATTTCCTGAACCTGAACCACTTGTGAAGGGAGAATGAAATATACTTTCGTATATAACCTATATCAAACTGATATAGATAACTTTGTTCTCATAACCAATAGTTTAGCTATTAAGTGGAGACACTCAATAAATTATTTTGCTAAACCAACTGTGATGTAAACCAATTTATCAAGATGAACTTCTTGAATAGAAAATCTGGAAATGATGCTCGAAATTAAATTATTAAGCAAGTTACCTCACAAAACACCGTGTTGCGGGTTAATAATAATTGCACATGTAACCATCTCATAGATGCATCTTACGTGGTATACATGGCAAGTGAATGAGCTTATATTCACTTTTGATATTTCCAGCATTCATGGGATTCAGTCCCAATTTTAGTTGGTCAATTAATTAATGAGAATAAGTAATATAAGAGAATTCGTAAAGAACTTTCTAGTTCTTTAATATTACCCATATGAATTCTCTATTATTTTTGCACATCATACTTAAATTGATATGGCTAAATGGATTATGTCAACTGAATAAATTATCAATATTGATAAGTTCATATTTATACCATGACATGTGCAATTATCAATAAACTCCGGGTTTATTATGATATGGGTTTTATATTAATAAACATCCACTTTAGTGTGGTGTTCTTTTATTTGTGTAGTACAAACTGAAAAATAAAGTGGGTAATTTTTCACATAAATATTATCCCGCTACAAGTTGTAGTAATAGAAGATATTAAATCTTCCTTTATTTATAGTCTCAATATAATCAACGGCTTTCGCGTATACTTTGGAAACTGAATAAGTTTCTTTAAGACTTACTACAACACAATACCTTATTGGTAATCAATTGTGTTTCTCCAAAATAGTATAATTGGCTCTTCTAGAGCTCTCAAATAATTTTGTACTACCACATATTCATCAACATTCATATGGTCATATATCTCTTTCAAGGAGAAAGTTATACGATTATGGTCATGGTAAAATTATATGCAAGATATGTTTCTTGCATTATTGTTGTCCTTTAGTAATCATATTGCCAAAATATTTTGGCGTACAATAGGTACGTGACCAATGACCATTCATGCCATAATAATAATATTATTTTCTTATATCATCTCAAACCTCCTTCTAGATGTGAGTGTGGTATACTAACTACCACTAGCACGTTCATATTCTTCCAAAAATGATATGTATTCATAAATCAGATGTTGTCACATTCACACCATGAATGGACCATAATCATCTATATGTGCTTTACAAAATTTCATGTCAAATCGATGACAAATATTACTTTCACAAAGTGAAGGATTATTTTGAGAATCCTTATTGTTCTCATTGTCACAATGATAACGATTATAATTTCGTCTATTGCCACATCCACATCCATTGATACATTCATAGTAATAATTTTGTCTTCTTTCAGACTTATTACATACTGCTATCATTCTCTTAAGGGAATAAGAATAAAGCAAATTCAATGGGACGGGTTTCCACTTCTTGTGCTCACGATCATACATGACTTTGATCATGGCAAGACATAGAAATTTTTACCATTTCGAGTGGTTATAATTTCTTACTAACTCCATTAGAGTTATAATCAAAATTTATTGTCTTTGCTTGTATTAAAAATTAAATTATAGAATAAAAGAGAAAAATACGGTAAAATACTTACCTTAAAAGAACAAGAGCAATATTGCAGAGAAAGAGAGAGAAGGAATTCTTATTGAATTTTGAGATGAAATAGAACCCTCTATTTATTGGGAGAGGGTGACTTAGCCACCAAGTAGTAAACCCTTGAATCTCCCTAAATATAGACATTCACCATAAATAAAATTCTATTTATAACAGTTATATATATATCCTAACATTTCTAAGATAAATAAATGAAAATAACTTTTTCGAAAAGGAATCAAATTGTTTTTAATCCCTAAAATCAAGGATAAATAAAAGAGAACAGTATATTATCAAGAAGGGATAAAATTGTTTCAATTCAAAATTTCCTAATATAAATAAAAGTGAAAAAATATTTTTTAGAAGGAACCAATTGTGTTTCATCCGTAAAGATACCTAAATATAAATTATAAAATAAAATATCTTTTCAAGAAGGAATAAAATTATCGTTAAAGTATGAAGACATATTTCTAACAATATTCTGTTTTGGAAAATTGATCAACATTCTGAATTTTAAGAGAGAGAAAAAAAAGATTTATGAAACATGTACTCTAAAGCAAACCAGTGAAATTAATCATGTTACCGTAATAGAAACAAAAGTAGTCAAGTAGGAAATTGTTCTTAAAAAGTTATACTTATTAAAAAAATTCTCATAACAAAATTGGAGCAAAATTTTACAGGTTACTGACGGGACTCTCCTTTGAACACATGGAAACATAAATTGTGAGATTATATTGAATCCAACTAATTTGAACATTAAATCTTGCGTTCTTTACTTAAATCTTTGCATTACTACGTACATAACAAAAAAACCAAGGACGTTAGACAAATTAATCCTAAGACGAAGCACTGAAATTTACAATCATATTTTCTTGGTATAATTTTGCCACCTCAAATACACACATAGCATGTGGAATTAAGGTGCAATTATGGTCCACGTGAACACATTAGGGTTGTTTATTCGGATCGGATATCCGAACCGATCCATTCAATTTCGGATTTCGAATTTTGGATTGGATCGGATTTCGGATTGTGTTTTTTAAAATTTCGAATTTCGGATCGGATTTGGATTGGTATATTTTAATCCGATCCGAAATCCGAAATTATTAGGGCATGTATAAATACTACACTTTAATTTCGGATAGTCAGTACTTTCTTTACATCAACCTCAAAGTTATTACCTTTACAATTGCTAGATTTAGCTATATTGGCACCATAGTACTCTCATAATTGTATAAACATGAATTTTTCTTAATGTACTGCCTCTTTTACAAAGAAAATATACATATTAGTTTAACTTTGAGGCATAATAATACCATCCGAAATTCGATCCGATCCAATCCGATATAATTCGGATTCGGATTCGAATTACATTTTCTAGAATCCGTAATGTGCTAAATCCGATTCGATCCGTGCACAGCCCTAGAACACATGGTCTCTCCGAAAAATAAGATATTTTATGTTCATATTTTCTAAAATTAGGATAATATTAACTGTTGACACCCATGCTCTAAGAAGGTTAAAGGGTACACTTGGGGTGAGGATTAATTTATTTACCAAGATGTATAATCAATTCCCACTTGATACATATTTTTCTCCTTTTTTTAGTAGTGGACTCATGTGCTAGAAATTTGTCACGACCCGGAATCCAACTAGTCGTGATGGCACGTAATCCATCCCGCTAGGTAAGCCAACTCATCAAGTCCAATAAAAATATAACATATTGAGAAAAAATAAATGATCTCTTATACACCTCGCAAGGACTGGTCGTACAAATCATGAGCTTCTAATAGTAGAATTTACAAAACAGATATGAAACAAATACATCTTCTGTTTGAAAAGTTACATAAATAGAATTTAATGAATCTAAGGCTACCATGAACAAGAGGCAGCTACAACAGGGACGCCGGTACATTTTTTCCAAGTCAACTCCCATCGAACACAGCAACGTCGACATCCGAAATCTACACGCAATGTGTAGGAAGTGTAGTATGAGTACAACCGACCCCATATACTCAAAAAATAACACACCTAAACATAGGTTGAAAGTAGTGACGAGCTTGTACCGAGGTTAGAGTCCACAACAATATCCAATAACATCTCATAACAATATAATTAAAGCATCACAAGGAATAACTCAATAATAAAATGCTCAGCTCGTTCACAGTTCCAAAAAAAATAATATTTCCTTTCAAGTATAATAGTAAAACTCAATTCTTTTCACTAGATTCACCAAAATATGAGTAAGTCTAAAAACTGTAAATTTTTCCATAAAACCTTTCAACAAGTAAACATTTGATTTTCAGATAGCATGAGGAAAGTACATCTCTATGCTTACATATCAAAATACATGCAAAATCATGAATGTCACCAAAACCAGGCAGCAAAAAGAAATGCAACTCTATGCATATATCTCAAGTACACCTGCCAAATGTAATGCCTCTTAGTAATGAACTCATGTACTCACACTCTCAGAATACTCAATATTGATGCCTCGCATTATCTTTTACCATGCTCAATACTCAGCACTCTCAATCACTCAGCACTGTACTATACTCGTTGCGGCATGCAATCCGATCCATATATATATAGCCCGAAGGCTCGTTGCGGCGTGCAACCCGATCCATTTATTTATAGTCGACTACGCTCACTGAGGGTGTACAGACTCCGGAGGGGCTCCTACAGCCCAAGCACTATATTGCTGCGGCGCGCAGCCCAATCCACATATACATTTGATGCGGCGTGCAGTCCGATCCATATAAGTATTTGCTGCAGCGTGCAGCCCGATCCATATAAATATTTGTTGCGGCGTGCAGCCCGATCCATATAAGTATTTGTTGTGGCGTGCAGCCCGATCCATATAAGTATTTATAACATCCTCACTTTTGGGTCCTCAACCCCTCTCAGTCATTATAATCACAGCCTCTCAGGCACAATAATATAAGGTAGGTATCTTAACCCACATATTTATTTCATTTAGGATTAGCATTACTAAAAACGGTTCATATTGTTTTAAACCGTTAAAAACGTGACTGGGGATATGATTTTTAGCAGGTAAAGTGAGGAAAATCAGTTAAAACTCCCCTAAGGGTTCTACAGGTCGGCACAAGGCCCAAACATGGCAGCTAGCCCAATTCATGATGAAAAATAATCAAGCCTCAGTCAAAATGCGGTAAAAACATCAATCAAGACGGACCAAGTCACAATCTCCAACAATAATGGACCCTACGCTTATCACACAGCGTGTGTCTCAACTCAGTATAGCATTATGTTGTGCAAATCCGAGGTTTCAAACCCTCAGGATATCATTTACAATTATTACTCACGTGCTGCACGGACAACTCACGTGCTATAGTATCAATATCTCACAAATCGGCCATTGGCTTCACTCAGTCATCAATCTCTCCAGTCTCACTCACGGGCTCATAATGTCATGAAAAATCAGCCCAAAAATAATGATATAATGTATCAATAATCACAACCGAGACTGAGATATTATATGAATAAATGAATATGACTGAGTATCAAATGTCAATGAAATCAGTGAGATGACAGCAAGAAACGACCACTCTGGGTCCCAATAATATCGGCATAAAGCTCAAAACATGAAATCTAGCATGATATACAGCTCAATTTGCTTATCACATGGTAAAAATACAGATACCAATAAAGTAGGACCACTAAACAGCGTCCTGGAAACAACAGAGTCACCATTTACAGGGTGCACGCCCACACGCCCGTCACCTAGCATGTGCGTCACCTCAACATCAATCACATAATACATAATTCGGTATTTCATACCCTCAACACTAAGTTTAAAAGAGTTACTTATCTTGAACAAGCCGACTCCAATGTCGAGTAAGCTAACAATACTCCGAAAATTCCATTATATGCGTATCAATCCTTGAACGACTTCCAATCACCTCAATTCCAAGCCAAACGATTCAAAACTAGTAAAACAACGTGCAAATTAATCAAAACATACTCCAATTATTACAATTTACCAATTTATGAAAATTCTCAACTCCGCTCAAAATTTTGATAGTGGGGCCCACATCTCAAAATCCGATGAAACTTGCAAAATACGACGACCCATTTGATTACGAGTCCAACCATACTAATTTTACTCAAATCCGACTCCGGATCGATGTTTAAATCTTGAAAAATTATTTTATGGAATTTTAGAAAATTCCTTCAATTCTCTTGAAATATCAATAATCTAACCCCAAAAATAAAGATTAATTCATGGAATATAATCACAAGGGAGTTAAGAACACTTACCCCAAGTTTTGTGGTAAAGTTTGCCTCTGAAAATCGCCCAAACCGAGTTCCATAGCTCCAAATGTGTAAAAATGGCTGAAACCCCAGTTTTATAGCATTTTACCATTCGGGCGCCACAGGTGGCACCGGACGCTGGATCCAGTAGCCAAAAAATCCCGGCGCCATGGATGGCGCCCCGCGCTACCCTGGGCGCTGGCAATGGGCAATTATTTTTTTCCGACACAAAAATGGGCATAACTCTCTCATACGTTGTCCGAATTGGACGATTGTTTTTTTATATGGCTCTGAAATTTCGATACGGATCTAATTCTTCAATCAAAATTAAATTTGGAGCTCATTTACTTAATGTTATACCACTTATTCTTGAAGAAATACGTTAAAATATTTTGAAACCACGCTCCGTTAACCATCCAAAATCCACTCGAGGCCCTCGGGACCTCAACCAAATTAACCAACAAGTCCTAAAATATCATACAAACTTAGTTGTTGTCTCAAATCTCACCAAACCACAATAAAATATAAATCACACCCCGATTCAAGCTTCACAAAAACTAACGAATTTTAAATTCTACATTCGATGCCGAAGCCTATCAAATCAATCCGGAATGACATCAAATTTTGCACTCAAATCATAAATGGCATAACGAAGCTATTCAAATTTCTGAAATTGAATTTCGACTCCGATATCAAAAAGTCAACTCTTGGTCAAACGTCCGAATTCTATTTTTTTTCAACTTATGTCAAAATGCTTCAATTTATTATACGGACTTCGAAATAAATATCCGAACATACTCCTAAGTCAAAAATCGTCATACGGAGCTATTGAAACCATCAAAACTTCATTTCTGTGTCGTTTGCACAAAAGTCAAACTCCGGTCAACTCTTTAAATTTAAACTTTGAACCTTAACTTTCATTCCACCAAACTAACTCCGAAATCATTAAAAAAATCAAAACTGACAAGTCACAGAAGTCATAATTCATCATATGAAGCTATTCAAAACTTCAAATAGTAGAAAGGAGCATAAATGCCCAAAACGACCGATTGAGTCGTTACAAAATTCTAGATCTGCCTATGACACATAGGCATGAACTTGGAGCCCTTTTACCAAGTTTATATATTTAAAAGACGATAGAGAGAGCCAACTATAATTGCCTTGCATAAGTTAAATTGACCAAATTCAAATTTTATGATACCTTTGAGAATGTTACCTGCCAAATACAAAGTTATCTAAATTTAGATCAGCTTCATTAATGAGTTCCATCCTTCATCAATTAGCATAACTTCTGCTTTTTAAAATATATACATATGTGTGCCTTTATATTTTGTTTGTTATTATTCTTTTATTCTTTTCATGACTAAGACAATAATGATTTGGCTACGTTAATGACCATATTTACTTCCTGTAAATAGAACTCAAGTACAGTACTCTAACAATGTGAAAGATATTTGTATAATTAAGTTTTTTAAAAGACAATTTGCACATAATTTTCCGTGATAAATATTATTAATTGATAACCTAGAAAAATAATATATGTCTTATTATAAGTGATTAAATTACACGGCAAGTGAATTATTATTATTGTTATTATCACTTGTGTAAATAGTTTAAATCTTCTTAATATGCATATGTAGGACATCACACTCTTAAGGTGCGGCCCTTCGGATCATGTACGAACACAAGATGTTTTACACACTAGGCCTTACGTGATTTATCTTATATTCACGTGGATTCGAATTTATGGATACCTCACATATGTATCTCAATATGTGCCTTGATGTGGAACTATAGAGACGAATCCATGACTTGAATTCTATGTGTACCGAAATTTATTATTTGTATATATTCATTGAATTTCTGAATAAATATATTACCAAAGTTATTAGATTTTACTGGACCGTATTTTTCATGCACCGCTGCTGGAAGGTTAAAGTACTCCGACATCGTACTGACAGCCAATGTTGTTGTAATCAATTTCTGGGGAAGTGCTCCACCACCCTCTTCCTCCTCTGGATTCTGTGCAAAATAATGATAAATAAAACGAAGCAAATAGTGTAGAACTAATAAAATTTAGTATTAATGCCTCTAAAGGAGACAAGTTTACAGATTTAGCATATGCTTTCTGGACTAACATGAAACATAACGAGTTGTATATGTTTTTCAATTTTGAGATTTGATAGCTGGCAACGCTTGGAATTGTCATTCAAAAAGCACATATTGTTTAGGGTAGTGATTTTATTAGTTCCTCCAATATTTGCATGCAAGGCTGTCTGGCTAGATATGTTGGGAACTCCTTTGGTTAGAAATATTTTCACATCCGCAATGAAATCTAGTTTGACTTTGCAAAATGTCAAACTAGTATTTATGAATTTGACTTTGCAAAATGTCAAGATGCTAGCTAAACCCGACAGAAAATTATTGAAGATATAGATGTACACTTTCAGATGATACGATATGAGATAGCATAAAACACAGTGAGTTCTAAGTTACATTAATGGTCTGTACATCAGGTAACATGAAACATAGTGAGTTCTAAGTTTTGTTTTCCAGATTTGAGAAGAGATAATAACGCGTACAGTTGTTTCTGGCAAGTAGCAAAACTTTCTTTTCATTTAGATGTATTTTGAAACAAGTTGTATATCTAAGAAATATAAATAAGAATGCAGTTGCATGTATTTTTTCCTTCTAATTTATCATGCACGTTATCAAGCTTTATAGTTTCTTATTACTAGTGCATATTGAAGTACAGAAAAATTATTAAATTTAATTTTTGAGTTGACTTTCAAGTATAAGGGAATTAATTATATAAATAGTTTCCACCTAAGAATATAATACTTAAAACTCGCGACAAAGGGAACTACAATAATGGAAAAACATACATCGTCGTCGTCGTCATCATCAACAACAATAACAATATACCCAGCAAAGTCCCATAAGTGGAGCTTGGAAAGGGTAACGCGTAAGCAGATTTTACCCAACCTTATGAAGGTAGAAAGAGTGTCTCCGATAGACCCTCAGCTCAAGAAAGAAAAGGAATGAAAAGAAAAGAATCCATACAAAGAGAAGTGGTAACCACAACCAGAAAAATAAAGTAACCGAAGCAAAAGAAAAAAAAAACACCGAGGCAATAGAAAAGCAAGTAGTAATAGCAATTCAAAAATAGGAAATTGTGATGACCCAAAAGGTCATCTTATATTTTAGAACTCGATTCCGTGTCCCAACGCCTTTAAAACCTCATTTTATTCCTTCTCGATTTATATGCGCAGTCCAGGCGTGATTCCGGAAAGCTTTTATGTTGAAAGTTGATAAAAATAAGGAATTTTGCTTAAAACCCTCATTTAAGTTGACTTTGGTCAATAATTTTGGTAAATGGATCCGGACTCGTATTTTGACAGTCCCCGTAAGTCCGTATCAAAATATGGGACCTTGGCGTAGGCCTGAAATCGAATTCTGAGGTCCCTAGCTCGAGATATGAATTTTTGTTGAAAATTGAAAGACTGATAATCTAATGGTTATCGAGGTCTGTATTTTGGTTCCGGATCTTATACAGGTTCAATAGAATATTTATAATTTATCTGTGAAATTTGGTGAGAAATGGAGTTAGTTTGACGTTATTCGGACGTCCGGTTGAGGAAATAGAAATTTTAAGGTGTTCTTGAGAATTTCATTTGACTTGTTGCTAAATTCGTAGTTCTAGGTGTTATTTTAGCAATTTGATTGCACAAACAAGTTCGTATGATATTTTAAGACTTATGTGCATGTTTGGTTTGGAGCCTCGAGGGCTCGGGTGAGTTTCAGATAGGCTAGAGAGTGGATTGAACGTAAGAATTCTTGCCGGTGTGCTTTAGGTCTACAGACCTCACATTCTGGCTCGCAAATGCGAGCCTCGCATTTGCGAGCAGTTGGGCTGGGAGGAGACCTTCGCAATTGAGAAGCTCATAATCGGAATTGCAATTATTTCAGGCCGCAAATACGAATAGTTGTTTGCATTTGCGAAGGCGGCAGAGCTGGGAAACTTTGCATTTGCGAAGGTTTTCTCGCAATTGCGGGCTTCGCATTTGCGTCATCTATAGCTGATGAAAAGAGACTTAGACGGGATTTTTATCTTATTCTTTAAATTTTCAAAACCTAAGACCCAAGAGGCGATTTTTCAAAGACCATTTCTTCTCCAAATCATAGTTAAGTAATATTAAACTAGTTTCCTTCAATCTTTCACTTTATTTTACAAGATTTCAACCTAGAATCTAAGATTTTCATGGTAGAGTTGGAGTTTTTTTGGTAGAAACTAGAGATTTCGAAATTTGGGGATTTAGACCTCAAACTGAGGTCGGATTCCAAAACTCGTTATATATCCGGGCTTGGGGGTGAATGAGTAATCAGGTTTTGGTCCGAATTTCAGGTTTCAAGCAAGCGGGCCTGAGTGTTGACTTTTGTTAACTTTTGCTAAAATGGCTTAAATTGAATTCTTTGCAATCGTGGGTAGTTCCTAAGGTTTAAATTAAATTGTTTGATTGGTAATTAGCTAGATTCTATTATTCTGGAGGCTTATGTGAAGGGAAAAGCGGTGATTGAGCTTTGAGTTTGGCCTTGGAGCGAGGTAAGTATTGTGGTTAACCTTGGCTTGAGGGATTAGGTCTTATTTGCCTATTTTCTACGTGTTTGAATGTTGAGTACAATGTATAGGTGAGGTGACGAGTACCTATGCGTTGTTGTTGAGTCATAGCATGTTAGTGAGTCTTATTCATAAAATTGTAGCTTTCTGTGATCATATTACCCATTCATAGACTAGTTTATTTTGATGTTGATCATTCTTATCATATGTACACATTTTGATATTGATTGAGTATTGACTCAAAGTGGAGGTTGATATTGTGGAACCAAATGTTGAAGTAAGACTTGTTGTTGTTATTTCTATCTCCCTATTATTACTGTTCCTTATTTTGTTGAGGGAGAGTGTTAATGTACGAAGAGTGATGTCGTGCCATGTTTTGTGAGTGTTAATGCACTAAGGGTGATGCCGTGCCATGTTATGAGAGAGTTAATGCACGAAGGCTGATGCCGTGCCATTCTTATCTGATTTATATGGTGAGAGTAAGAGTAAAAGCACGAAGGGTGATGTCGTGCCGTTTCTATTGATTATCTGGTGAGATTGAGAGTAAAAGCACGAAGGTTGATGCCGTGTATTTTTCGTTACTGTGTTTACTTGTTATTACTGGTTCAAGGTGTATTAGCTGCTCAAGTTTCTTTACTGTTGTGATTCATTATCTTGTGATCCCCTCAGCATGTCCCCTCCTGATATTATTTGTCTACCTCTTAATTGACATTATTTTGTACATATTTTGTTAAACTGTACATGGTTATTATGTATGTTGTCTTGTCATAGCCTCGTCACTACTTCGCCGAGGTTAGAATCGATACTTACCAGTACACGGTTGTATTGATACTTCACTCTGTACTTTCTGTGCAGATTTCGGTACTGGACCATGTTGACCCGAGTTGAGCTGCTGTCTTCAATCCCATAGGAGACCCGAGGTAGATCTGCCGGCGTCCGCAGACCCTGGAGTCCCCTTCTATATGTTTCAGTTTACTTTTTCTTTTAATTTGAAAACAATTGCATCTTTTTTCAGCCAGTTATTTGTAGTTACTCTTAGATGTTCATGAGTTGTGACACCAGATTCTGGGTGGTTAAGTACAAATATTTGGGTTATTATGTTTTTCCGCTCTCCTTTTAATCTATTGTGGTTTAAATTATTGTTATTCACTGAATAGTTTAGGAGTTCGCGTAATAAATCTCTAATTATTGGCTTGCCTAGTAACTAAAAGGTTAAGCACCATCATAGTCCTGACGGTTGAAAATCCGGATCGTGATAAGTTGGTATCAGAGCACTATATTTCCTAGGTCTCAAACATTACGGACATGTTTAGTAGAGTCTGGGGGATCGGTACGGAGGCGTCTGTACTTATCTCCTAGAGGCTACAGAGTTTAGGAACAATTTCACTTCTTTTCTTCTCAGTCGTGCGATTTTGTTCTCTCAATGCTAGTTGAACTCTTCTACTCTTGTTCTTTCGAAATGGAGAGAACCGAACTGCATCTTTAGCTGAGAAGCAGCCAGAGCCCCCAGTAACAGCTCCTACGAGGGGTAGAAGATGAGGTCGATGCCGTGCCAGAGGTCGAGGTAGGGGTAGGGTTCAACCCAGAGCTCGAGCAGCAGCACCAGCGGCAGAGCATCAGGTAGAGTTTGATGAGGAGGCTCCAGCCCAGACCGTTCCAGCAGGGCCATCTCAAGTTGAGGGGTTCATTGCTACCCCGGTACTTCAGGATGCTTTGGTCCATCTAGTGGGCCTCATGGATAGTGTGGCATAGACTGGCACATTCCCTGTGGCACCAGCCGTCTCTCAGGTTGGAGAGGAGCACAGACTCCCGCTACCTACACTCCATAGCAAATGGCTCCTCAGTTTCAGACTGCAGCGGCTAAGCCCGTTGGGGTATTTTAGCCGGGGTTTTTAGCACAGACCGTAGATGGATCGACTATGTCTTCTGAGTCTTTATGGAGATTGGACAGGTTTACCAAGCTTTTCCTGGTTCACTTGAGCGGCGCATCTTCATAGGATACACGGGACTATCTAGACAGTTGTTATGAGGTGTTACGAAACATAGGGATAGTGGAGACCAATGGGGTCGACTTTGCTGCATTTCATCTATTGGGATCTGCCAAGAAATGGTGGAGGGATTTTATGTTGGCCAGACCAGCTGGGTCGCTGGCTCTTACTTGGGACTATTTCTTGAGAAGTATCTTCCTATCACTCAGAAAGAGGACTATTGGAGACAGTTCAAGCGTCTTCAACAGGGTTCTATAACTGTCACTCAGTACGAGACTCGATTTGTGGATCTGGCCCGTTATGCTATTCTTCTGCTTCCTACCGAGACAGAGAGGGTGAGGATGTTTATTAAGGGATTTGCTTAGCCTATCAAGTTGCAGATGACTAAGGAGACTGGGAGTGAGATTTCTTTTCAGACAGCTGCCAATGTTGCCAGGTGAGTCAAGACGATTTTAGCTAAGGGGAGTGGTCAGGGATCTGACAAGAGACCTCATCATTCTAGTCGGTTCAATGGTGCCTCGTCTAGAGGCCTTGGTACTTTTGATAGAGGCCATTCTCCCTGGCTATTTCATTTAGCACTTCAGACATCCTATAGTGCTTTAGGTGGTCGTGCTCCTCATATGCATTATTCTGATAAACTAGCCTACAGTACACCACCAGCTCCTATCAGTGCACCTCCGCTCCAGAGTTTTTAGGGAGGTTATTCAGGCCGATAGGGCCAATTTCAGGGTCATCAATCACAGCAGCCGAGGTCTTGTTATACTTGTGGAGATTCGAGGCACATTACTAGGCTTTTCCTTCGAGCATCGAGTAGTTCTCAGCATCGGGGTTCTCGTGCCATGGTCCTGGTACTAGGTGTTTCACCGCCCGCTCAGCCTGCTAGAGGTAGGGGTCAGACATCTAAAGGTGGAGGTCGAGGCATTAGAGATGGAGGTCAGGCCACTAAAGGTGGAGGCCAGCCGGACAAGGCCCGTCCTTGAGATGTAATTCAGAGTGGTGGGGCCCAGCCCTGATGCTATGCTTTTCTAGCCAAGGCTTGAGGTTGAGTCATCTAATGCGGTTATCATAGGTACGGTTTCAGTTTTTAGTAGGCATACTATAGTATTATTTGATCCGAATTCTACTTATTTATATGTGTCATCCTATTTTGCTTCATATTTGGTCGTGCCTCATGATTCTTTGAGTGCTCCCATGTATGTGTCCACCTCTATGGGATATGCTATTGTTGTAGATCGTGTTTATCATTCGTGTGTGATTACCATTGGGAGCCTTGAGACTCGTGTTGATCTCCTACTTCTCGATATGGTTGATATTGATGTCATTTTGGGAATGGATTAGTTATCACCCTATCATGCTATATTGGACTATCATGACAAGACATTGACTTTAGCCTTTCGGGGGTTTCCTCAATTAGAGTGGAGAGGGACTCTTGATCATTCTACCAGCAGGGTTATCTCTTATATGAAGGCTCAGCATATGGTCAATAAGGGGTGTCTAGCTTATTTGGCTTATGTTCACGATTCTAGTGCGAAGGTTCCTTCAATGGATTCTGTACCAGTTGTTCGAGAGTTTTCAGAGATATTTTATGCAGACCTACCAGGGATGCCACCCGGTAGGGATATTGACTTCTGTATTGACTTGGTTTTGGACACTCAGCCCATTTCTATTCTGCCATACAGCATGGCTCCACCGGAGTTGAAAAAATTGAAAGAACAGTTGCAAAAATTGCTTGATAAGGGCTTTATTAGGCCTAGTGTCTCGCCCTAGGGTGCACCTGTGTTATTTGTGAAGAAGAAAGATGGGTCGATAAGTATGTGCATAGACTATCGCCAGTTGAACAAAGTCACTTTCAAGAACAAGTATCCATTGCCAAGGATTGATGACTTATTTGATCATCTTTAGGGAGCCAAGTGTTTTCAAAGATTGTTCTGAGGTCTGGCTACCATTAGTTGAGGATTAGGGCGTCCGATGTCCCTAAGACAGCCTTTCAGACTCGATATAGGTATTACGAGTTTCTAGTGATATCATTTGGGCAGATAAATGCCCAGCAACATTTATGGATTTGATGAACCGGGTGTTAAAAATTTACATTCCTTTGTGATTATGTTCATTGACGATATCTTGATCTACACCCGTAGTCGAGAGGAGCATGAGCATCATCTTCGGATCATACTTCAGACTCTAAGAGACAATCAGTTATATGCTAAGATTTCAAAGTGCGAGTTTCGGTTAGACTCGGTCGCCTTCTTGGGGCACGTTGTATCAGTAGAGGGTGTTCAGGTGGATCCTAAGAAGATTGAGGCCGTTCAGAATTGGCCTAGGCCTACTTCAACTATAGAGATCCGTAGTTTCTTGGGATTGGTAGGTTATTATCGTCGATTTGTAGAGGGGTTTTCATCTATAGCAGCCCCATTGACCAGGTTGACCCAAAAGGGTGCTCCGTTCAGATGGTCATATGAGTGTGAGGCTATCTTTTAGAAGCTCAAGACAACTTTGACTACGGCATCGGTGTTGGTGTTGCCCACAGTGTCGATGCCCCCTTTTTCTCGTGAAATCGGGTTTATGACATTTGGGAGGACAACTCTATTCCCGTTTGGGAATTGGGTCTTGGATTTTTGGATTTTGGAGAGTCGCCACCTAATGATTATAGTGCATTAGGACACTTTTTAGAAGAATTAAAGATGAAAACCAAAGTTTGGGTAAGGGCTAGAAATTATCTCGAGGGAAGGTGTTAGGCACCCCTCAAGATCCACTAGTGTGGTTCCTGGACATGCTACAATTGTGACTTTAAATGCAAACATGAATAAACAAGCAAGTATTCATATAAAAAGCATAAAAAGGTTAAAAGACGTGCTGAAATTCAGAAAGGAAACAGTTTTGTGATTGAAGATATACGCAAGTAAAGGGAAGGGGTCAAAAAATTGGTGCAAGCAACTTGAAAGACGTATAAGAAACAGAAGTTGAAACAGCTTTTAAAAATCTGAAAATTA
>MU696678.1:26690-42097 GCA_026770625.1 Nicotiana glauca | reverse complement strand
CATGATAGTCAAGTTTCAGTGTTTAACAATAGAGAAGAAGATCAGAAGCATGCAAAGAACTCAGAACCAAAAATAGTCAAGAGCATTGAAGCACACTGCAATTTCAATAGGCGAGTTGCACAAACAACTTTAAAGAAATCGAATAATCCCCAAAGAAACTAGGGTTTTCGAAAATCAATCGAGTTTAGAAGAGATAAGCAGATAAACAAATAAACAGGTTCAGAATCTCGGATAAGCCCCAAAAGCTTAGGGTTTTCACTATGCTAACTCGGATATAGAAGTAGGTAAATCAAGCAAATACTAACAAACAGAAACTCAAAGAAAATCCCAAAATTATGGTTTTCAATATGCTAACTCAGATAAAAAAAATAAGGTAAATCAAACGACCATTAACAAACAGACCAAGGAACTCAAACAAAATCCCCAAGAAAATTAGGGTTTTCAACATGCTCACTCAGATAGAAGATAACACTAACAAAAAAATACAGTAAAACATGTCGATAATCAAAGAAGAGAGATTCGAAATATGTTAACATAAAACCAGAGTTAAAAGAACAAAGAGTTTTGAAAGCAAAAAAATTGGCGAAACCTCGAGAAACATGCTCAAAAAGTTCAAACACACATAGATCTGGGGCAGATCTAAGAATAAATCGAAGGAACCTTAGAGCTAGGGTTTCATAAGAAACCCAGGTGACGAGATAGGCTTTGGAAACCATCGATCTGAGCAGAGAAGTCAAAGATCAAACTCGAATAGCCATGACTGGCCGGACAAAGGTTGAAGACGACCGGAGAACAGTCATCGAACAAAGGCTTGGTCGGAACCCTTCAAGATCTGGTCATTGGACCTTTAGAAGCAGGCACGCAAAAGCATGAGAGGCTAGTATAGGCCTCCAATGAGCCTGAGAAGCCATAGATTAGGGCTTTGATGAGAGGCGGCAACTAGGGTTTGAGGTGAGTTGAGAGGGAGTTGAGAGAGGAGAGGATTCAGAGGCGGCGGTCGAGAAAAATGAAGTAGGCTTTTAGGGTCATTTGAATTAAAAAAGGAAAGGGAAGAGGGGAACCGTTGATCTAAAGGATCAACGGCTGGGATTAAACGGGTTAAATGGGGAACGGGTTTGGGTATGATAGGAAAGGGTATGGTTCGGGTAGGCGTGTTAATTGGGTTGGGTAATTGGGTTTTAAATTGGGGCTGAAATGGAGTACCAAATTGGCTATAATTGAAATTCAATAGAGGCCAAATCATAAATAGCCAATTTTCCCCTTTTAATTTTATAAAAATAGTAATACTGATTTTAAAAATAATTTAAATATACTGGATAAATAAGTATTATATAAATATTAATCAAAAAATATTAGGATTAATTTTATAAATGTAAAAATGTCATAAATTACAAGATAGGCTATAATTGCAATTATATGCAATTTAGCTTTAAAATAACAAACAAATTTGTAAAAAATATACGAAAATTACTTTAATTATATTTAGGTGTAAATGTGAAAATACAATAAATTATTCACCAAGATGATAACTTTGGGAATAATTATTGGATTTTATTGTGTAAAATAGGCAATAAATTAGTTTTAAAAAATGTCAAAACTCTTGGATGTGCTTATATATGCACCAATATGCTATTTTAAAAATATTTAGGTATAAGAAATACTTAGGGAAAAATTGGGTATCAACAGCTGCCCCTCTTTACCAGGGAAGGATGAAAGAGTTGTCGGGTAAAGATATGATGGTCAATTTTGATCGGAAGCGGCAATTTGAAAAGAACTTGACCGAGCTCTAGTTTTTGAGATGCCTACATATCCCTAGTTTTACAGGAATCAGGCCGTATGTAGTTCAGGAACCATTGACGGACCATGCCGATGGCGATTCGAAAGAGATGGGCGGGCACGATGTTTATGGGGCAAGAGGTATCTGAAACTTGATCGGCGGCGGGGCCTGGAGCGGGATTGCTCCTGCTGAGACGGCCATTGCTAGCTAGTGTACCGGCAAGTGAGAAATATAGGCGTATATTGTGCATAAACCTATACATGATGCAAGTTCCCGTTGGGCCATGAATGCTGTCCTTGGACGGTTAGGATAACGTCCTCGGACCATGATGTCCTAGGCCATGAAACGCAAAATTAAAGGATTTGCAGGCTATGAAATGATGTTCTCGGGCTATGCTAATGATGCCTCCGAACCATGATGCCTTTGAATAATGATGTGTAGGGTATAAATTGGGGTCATCGGGCCATGGCATGGTGTTCTCGGGCTATAAGGGATGATGCCTCCGAACAATGACACCTTCGGACAATTTGGCGATATTTCAGCCCATGAAACGCAAGATTTAGTGGTATTTCAGCTGATGCAAAAGCGTAAATGGCGATATTTCAGCCGATGCAAAGAATGTAAATGGCGATATTTCAGCCGTCAGAACTTTAAATAAAGCGAGCGATGTTTCAGCCGATGCAAGGAGCGTAAATGGCGATATTTTATCCGATTGCAAGATGTGAGGTGGCGATATTTCAGCCATGCGAGAAAAATAAAGTAGCAGTATTTCAGCCATGCAGGTGGAGGTAGAGCTTAACCTCGGAAGGCAGAAAGGCAGCCTTCTGTAATGCAGGAAATGCAGATGGAGACAACGCTTAGTCTTAGAAGGCAGAAAGGTAGCCTTATGCAATACAGGAAATGCAGATGGACACAACGCGTAGTCTCGGAAGGCAAAAAGGTATTCTTATGCAATGCAGATAATGTATATGGAGACAACGCTTAGTCTCGGGAGGCAGGAAGGTAGCCTCATGCAATGAGATAAAAGCGAATAGTAAGTAAAAATTCTTAGCTGATAGCTGGTAGCTGATTGTGATATTGCGGCTGCTGGGATATTGCGTGCGGATAGCAAATGCGAATATGTGTGACGGTTCAATGCGATTGCGTAATATATTTGGTAATTTTGTGACTTGGGTTCCTGCATCCAAAGAAAATCGTGAGTTTTGTAAAAGGGGGGAAAGGTTAGTTCATTTTTCCTTGAATTCTGGCATTCCATATCATCGGGGTAGCGTTGCTAAACAACGGCAGTTCGGACAATAATTTTGCATGATTTAGTAAACATGTCATAAGTAAAAAAAATAGTTTTCTTTTAGCTGAACCAACGACTGTGACGCGATTCAAGACATTGCAACCTCTCCTGCTCTGAAATTTTGAGGGTCCTCCTCAAAATTCTGCCCCAGTTTACTGGGCTGGCACTTCTGACGCCTGCGCTGAATGACTGAAGAATCAACTTCAGAATTTTGAGGGTCCTCTTCAAAATTCTGCCCTAGTTTACTGAGGTGACATCCTTAGCAATGAGTGGCTGAAGACTGACTTCGGAATTTTAAGGGTCCTCCTCAAAATTCTACCCAGTTCCAATAATTGGGGGGGGGGGGAATGAAATTTTTATTAAATTGTGACCGAACCCATAGGGCTGCCTACGTATGCCCTCTTAAACAGGAATCAGGTCGGGCGTAATTCAAATTACATCATAAAGAAATCATAGATGATTACACATAATACCGTTTCACTGCATCTGAGTTGATTGGCTTTGGCCAGACTTCTCTCTCCATTTCTGCAAGAATAAGGGCTTCTCCAGTTAAAACCCGGTGAACCATGTACGAACCTTGCCAGTTGGGAGAGAATTTTCCCTTAGCTTCATCTTGATCTGGGAATATTTTCTTTAACACCAACTGCCCCGGTGTAAACTTCCTTGGCTTAAATCTTTTGTTGAAGGCTTTGGACATCCTGTTCTGGTACAACTGACCGTGGCAAACTGCATTCATCCTTTTCCCATCTATAAGGGCTAACTGCTCATAGCGACCCTTTACCCATTCTGCGTCGTCCAACTCTGCTTCTTGTATGATCCTCAAGGAAGGAATTTCTACCTCAGTGGGGATGACCGCTTCTGTACCATAAACCAGCATGTAGGGAGTTGCTCCGGTCGATGTGCAGACTATGGTGTGGTATCCCAACAAGGCGAATGATAACTTCTCATTCCATTGTTTGTGACTTTCAACCATCTTCCTTAGTATCTTCTTGATATTCTTGTTGGCTGCCTCTACAGCTCCATTCATCTGAGACCTGTAGGCTGTAAAGTTCTTGTGTTTGATCTTGAATGCCTCACACGTTGCTTTCATCAAGTCGCTGTTGAGATTGGAACCATTATCGGTAATGATTGATTTCGAAATTCCGAATCGGCAAACAATACGGTCACGGACGAAATCTGTCACAACTTTCTTAGTCACTGCTTTGTATGACGTTGCTTCAACCCATTTGGTAAAATAATCAATTGCCACCAGGATAAACCTGTGCCCGTTTGATGCGGCAGGCTCGATAGGTCCAATGACGTCCATCCCCTAGGCGGCGAATGGCCACGGTGAACTTGTTGCAGTAAGCTCGTTTGGAGGCACCTTTATCATATCTGCATGTATCTAACAGCGATGGCACTTGGGAACATACTGGATACAGTCTTTTTCCATAGTCATCCAAAAATAACCTGCTCGTAGTATCTTCTTTGCTAAAATAAAACCATTCATGTGCGGCTCGCAAGTTCCTGCGTGCACTTCGTCCAATAGTCTGGATGCTTCTTTTGCTTTGACACACCTCAATAAACCCAAATCGGGTGTCCTCCTATACAGGATTCCCCCACTATGAAAGAAATTATTGGATAATCTTCGAAGTGTGCGCTTCTGAGTGGCGTTGGCAAGCTCTGGATATTCTCCTGTTTTCAAGTACCTTTTGATGTCGTGGAACCATGGTTTTCCATATGCTTCTTCCTCAACGTGAGCATAATAAACTGGCTGATCATAAATCCTTACTTGGATGGGATCAATGAAATTCGTATCTGGATGCTGGATCATGGATGATAAAGTAGCTAATGTGTCAGCGAACTCGTTCTGGACCCTGGGACATGCCGAAATTCTGTCTTTGTGAATCTCTTCCTTAACTCCTATATGTGATGCAAGTAGGGAAGTATCTTAGAGTTTTTGGTTTCCCACTCTTTTCGAACTTGATGTATGATCAGGTCTGAGTCCCCAATCACTAGCAACTCTTGAATGTGCATGTCGATGGCCATCTTGAGCCCCAGGATGCAAGCTTCATATTTAGCCATATTATTTGTGCAAGAGAACCTGAGCTTGGCAGATACCGAGTAATGCTGGCCGGTTTCTGATACTAGGACTACTCCTATGCCAACTCCTTTGAAATTTACGGCTCCTTCAAAAAAAAACCTCCAACCATCGTAGGATTATGCAATATCTTCTCCTACAAATTACACTTCTTCATCAGGAAAATACATTTTTAAGGGTTCGTACTCTCTGCCAACAGGATTCTCGGCAAGGTGATCTGCTATGGGTTGACCCTTGATTGCTTTCTGAGTCACGTAAACAATATTGAATTCACTCAGTAGGATTTGCCACTTGGCGAGCTTGCCGGTGGGCATGGGCTTCTGGAAGATATACTTCAACGGGTCCATCCTGGATATGAGATAAGTGGTGTAGGCATAGAAATAATGCCTCAATTTCTGAGCTACCCAAGTCAGAGCACAACAGGTGCGCTCTAATAAGGAATATCGGGCCTCGTATGGGGTAAAATTCTTACTGACATAGTAGATTGCTTGCTCCTTCCTCCCCGTTTCATCATGTTGTCCCAGAAACACAACTGAATGCTCCATCCAAAACTACGAGATAAAGTACTAGGGGCCTTCCTGGCTCGGGACGAACCAAGACTAGTGGCGTTGACATGTATTCCTTGATTCTGTCAAAGGCTTTTTGACAATCGTCAGTCCATTTAGTAGAAGCATCTTTCTTCAACATATTAAAGACGGGTTCACAAATGACCGTGGACTGAGCTATGAACCGGCTGATATAGTTGAGCCTTCCCAAGAAACTCATTACATCCTTCTTGTTCTTTGGCGGTGGCAATTCTTGAATGGCTTTGAATTTTGATGGGTCCAATTCTATTCCTCGAAGACTCACGATGAAACCCAGTAGTTTTCCAGCAGGAACCCCGAATGCACACTTGGCGGGATTCAGTTTCAGATTGTACCTTCTCAGTCTGTTGAAGAACTTTCTCAAGTCTCCCATATAATCAGTGGCTTTCTTGGATTTGATGATGACGTCATCCACATATACCTCGATCTCCTTGTGTATCATGTTGTGGAAGATAGTAGTCATGGCTCTCATGTAGGTGGCGCCAGCATTCTTTAACCCAAACGGCATCATTTTGTAACAATACATTCCCCGCGGTGTGATGAAAGTCGTTTTCTCTGCATCTTCCTCATCCATCCATATCTGATGATACCCGGCGAAATAATCAATGAAAGACTGCAACTCAGGCTTGACGCAGTTGTCGATAAGAATGTGTATGTTTGGCAAGGGGAAGTCATCTTTGGGACTAGCCCGGTTAAGATCCCGGTAGTCGACATAGATTCTAACCTTCCCATCCTTCTTTGGTACTGGCACAATGTTGGCTAACCATGTTGGATATTCCACCACCTTGAGAACCTTAGCTTTGACTTGCTTAGTAACCTCCTCTTTGATTTTCAAACTCATGTCGGGCTTGAATTTCCCGAGTTTTTGCTTTACCGGCGGGCAGGCTGGATCTGTTGGTAGTTTGTGGGCTACAATGGATGTACTGAGACCAATCATATCATCATACGACCAGGCGAATATGTCTTCATATTCCTTTAAAATTTTTGTATATTCTTCCTTTTCCGATGGCGACAAGTGGACACTGATGCGAGTTTCTTTGACATTTTCTGTATCTCCCAAATTAATGACCTCAGTTTCTTCCAGGTTGGACTTAAGTCTATTCTCAAAATTCTCAACTTCTCTGACGACCTCTTTGGGTATCTCATCTTCTTCTGAGTCTATGTCCTTTTGTTGCGTTGTTTCGTTGCAAATCACAATCGTTGGTTCATCGTCAAGATAAGTAATAGTAATGCTGTATAAAATAGAATAAATGATAGAGAAAATAATAAGGGCGATATATATATGATAAACTGAAATTCTTTGGTTAAATTCATAATTGTTTGAAACATCGGAGCTCTTTTTTGAAATTAAAACAATGAGGGAAGGAAATCAACTAGTAAAGTAAGCTAAAAATGAGATATATGGTGCTTTTGTTTAGCCTTTCTACCCCGAAGCCTTCCGGGCCCTGACGGTCCTAATTGACCAATTGCTGAGGCAGTCTCCTCTGTTCACAGCTTGTATGGAAGGGCCTTCCTCCCCTTCCTCCTCGAAAAGAACACAGCAGTCCATATCATCATCCTCCAGCAACAAATTCTTCATGGCTACCAACGCTTCATCTTCTTCTGACCCATATATAGTATCTGCCGGTTGGAAGGTCTGCTCTAGGCTAGGTATCGGAAACTCCAATGGATAGTAGGGGCCGCGCCATGGTGGTGACCAGTTCTGGAATTCTTCCCAAGTGTAATCGTACCCTAAGCCAAATGTAGTACCATGCTTCTTTAGTTTGATGGGATTAGTGATCCCCTAAAGATTTTTACCAAGTCCCTTTCCAGGCTCGTACCCACACCAATTCAGGATACTTTCGATCTTCTTGTCCCACCACTTATCCTTATCTCCAGCGTTGACTCTTTCGATATGGTGGTATGTTTCTCTGCCTATTCTCCTTCTACCTCCAATCATTGGGATGGTCTGGCGACTATATATGGGGTTACTACCATCGCCATGAATGATCACCTCTTGGTGATTCCATTCAAACTTTACTGTCTGATGCAGGGTCGATGCTACGGCTCCCGCAGCGTGGATCCAGGGCCATCCTAACAACAGGTTGTAGGATATCGGGACGTCTATCACTTGGAAGTCGACGTCGAACCATGTTGGCCCCATTTTCAAGCACAGGCTGATTTCTCTGATGGTGGATCTCTGGGACCCATCGAAGGCCTTTTTCCCAAAGTTTTGAGAGTTATCAGCGGACAGATGTTGAGGCTCGATCCTTCCATCGATCAGGACTCTAGTGATGAAATAATCTTCGTATTGCACGGTGATGTGCAGTGCCTTGTTGTGGCTCAATCCTTCTGGCGGCAACTCATCTTCGTGGAAGGTTATTTTATGGCTCTCCAGCACTTGCCCCACCATATTCGCCATTTCACCCCCGGTTATATTGCTAGGCACATAAGCTTCACTCAGTATCTTTATTACGGCATTCTTGTGAGCATCTGAACTCTGCAGAAGAGCCAGGATAGATATATGTGCTGGTGTTTTGTTCAACTGTTCAGTGACCGAATACTCTTTAGCCTGTATTTTCCTCCAAACCGTCCCGGGGCTTGCTTACTGGACTCGGCTAAGTGCTCTGGGGTGTAAACCCTCCCTGTTCTGGTCATTCCTTGCACGACAATCGTTTCTCCTATCTTGGTCTTTCCTTTCCTCCTCGCTTCAGCAGTGTAATCCCATGGTATGGTATTTGAGTGGAATGGTATTACGTCCAACATTACCACCGGAATAGGATCCCTTGGTGGTAACACAACAACTTCAAAGGGTGTAGGTGCCTTTGGAACTCCAAATTCAACCTCAATTGGCCCGGGCGCCTTTGCAGAAAGAGGCGCTTCAAATTCAAGAGGTATAGACATATTTACTTCACCATCCCTGGAGGGCTGATTCTGCACAACAATGGGGTTAAGTGTAACCACTGGTTTCTTTGGTTCATCTCCTTCAGCAATCAAACCTATCGACCATTTGGGGTCCCAATCATCTTCGATCTCGATCATGTGAATGTCTCCACCTTTGTGGTCAGGCAGAGGATTGCTACGAACATTAGGAGCAGGCTCCTTTGCTACTATGACCTTATTGTCGATCAGGGTTTGAATCTTGTCTTTCAATGAGCGGCACTCGTTAAGGGTGTGCCCCCTCATACCGGAATGATACGCACAGTTCTTGTTGGGGTTCACCCACTAGGAGGCATTTTCTGGAGCTTTGGCTGGGATAGGAGTGACGTAACTAGCAGCTTTAAGTCTTTCATATAGCTGGTCAATCGGTTCAGCGATGGCTGTGTATTGTCTGGGAGGCTTGCGGTCAAAATTTGGCCTGGGTCTTGGGAAATCTTGACGGGTGGGTGGTGATTGGTAGTGAGAGGGTTGAGCGTTATAGGCTTGGTAAACAGGTGCTGGTTAAGAGTATGTGGGCGAGGTGGGTTGATATGTGAGAGGTGGAGAGGATTGGTAACCGGGAGGTGGATAGGAGGGTGCGGGTGCTTGGTAATTCGGGATGGGCTGATATCTAATTGGAGGTGATGGGTAAGTGTGGTATTTTGGTGGTGATTTGGCTCCCTATGCGACCATTACGGCACTTACATCCTTCTTTTTGGACGTGCCACCAGTCTGTAAAGCTTTATTGGTGGCCTATAATGCTTCAAGATTTGTAACTATACCATTCTTAATGCCCTATTCAATTCTTTCTCCAAGTTTGATGATATCGGAGAACTTTTGACCCTCGATCAGCATCAACCTCTCGTAATATTAGGGATCCTGAGCCTGGACGAAAAATCTGTTCATTTGCTCTTCTTCTAGGGCCGACCTAACCTTCGCAGTTTCTGACCTCCAACGAGTAGCATACTTGCAGAATTTTTCAGTGGGCTTCTTTTTCAAATTCTGTATGTAGAACACGTCCGGTGCGTTCTCTGTATTGAATCGGAACCTATCCATGAAATTCGATGCCATGCTTACCCAACTCGTCCATTTCTTGGGGTCCTGGCTGATGTACCAGGAAAGTGCATCTGCTTTCAGGCTCATCATGAAGATCTTCATACGAATCTTCTCATCCCTTCCAACTCCAACCAACTTATCACAATATTTCCTCAGGTGGACTCTGGGATCTCCTATTCCATCAAATATTTCGAACTTGGGAGGTTTGTACCCCTCCGAAAGTTCAACATTTGGCTGAACGCACAGGTCTTCATAGTTTAGCCATTCAATACCTTTATTACCTTCCACGCCCTGAACTCGGCTGGTTAACTTCTTGAGTTCTGCCGCTAAGTTCCTGATAAGGGAGTCCTTGTCATCAGACTCCGGTGCATTTGAGATTGGTTAGGTGTAGTAGGGTACAGTGTCCATAAAAATAGGAGTGTTGTGGAGATGGTAATTCGTGGCATTCAGTGGCTTGTGAATGAGTAGTGGAGTGTTGTTGGGAGTGTGGCATGTGTTGCAATGTTGGGTATGAGTGGGTTGTATCTGTGGTTGTGGGGTGTTCTGTGGAGGTGCGGGGTTGACATCAGGAGTGGTGAGGGAAAACGATAGGTTCGCCAAATTCCGAACCTGATCCAGCTCTTCTCAGAATTTCAACAGTTTTTGCTCCAGTTGTGTAGCATTTTCCTTAGCAACCGGGGTACCTTGAGGAATCTCGATCTCCTTTCTGGCGCTTGGATCTCCCATTCTACCTTTGTTTTTGTTCCGGATAGGACTCGGAGGAGGAGGATGTGGAGGGCCCTTGGATCTTGTGGAGTATGCCGATGGTGCCAGAATGCATGAACTAACCTTTAGGGAGGGGAATAAAAATAAAAGAAAAACAAAAAGGTAACAAAGTGCGGGTTATGAAGGAAGAAAATATTGCAGTATTTAAACACGTCGTGCGAAAAATGTAAATCACGTCCTAATTTTGGTGCCTCGTTGTGCCCGAGGTAGGCCTAGCGACAAATAGTTTTGGAGAACTTATAATGCTAAATGCCTCATTTTATTGATAAAAATAAGACGAATCCAAAACGACGCTAAACAACAGAAAGTAAAACGTTACTAGTTGCCATTGGCCTTATTACATTAAAATAAAGAATATAAGGACTCCTAACTACTTGGTCCCAGAAGGACCTTCCCTAGATTTGGCATCTTTGTCTCCCTCGAACAGCTCTACCAACTCGCGTAGTCCTAGCAGCAAATAGGCTCGGGCCAGATGTCCGCCTGCATTCCCTTCAGCTTTTTGACAGTCTTCAATCCCCTTGATGAACTTTCCTTTCAGCTCCACTAGACCCCGCTCCAAATACCCTAGCCGATTGTTGCCGTTGACAGCCATATCTTTCCACTCCTCGATCAATTTCTGATGGGCTTCTTGTATTTCTCGATGCTCATTTTCACACTCTCGAAATTTCTTGCGCAATTGATTATACTTACCTCGTGCTTCAGCGTGCTCGTCAATAATTCTGTGACCTCAAACAAATCCCGGCTGAACCATGCTATTGTCTTCTAACCAATCCAAATAGTGCGGCACACAACTGGCATGATACCTGTCTGGCTCAATGGATTCTTTCCCCAAAACGATTTTGCAATGCCACAAATGCAGAGCTTGGCAGCTGTGAGGGCTATCGTCATCCTGGAAATCGGCCCTGAGGTGGCTCATTTTATCGACCCTTGGTATGATTTGTTTTCTTCCAGCTTGCCTCATGGCTCGGAGAGGAACATAGGGATAAGTTCCTCTCAAACCAATCAGTATGAGAAATGGTGCATCTTGGGATCGAACAATGAATTCA
The DNA here is from genome assembly GCA_026770625.1 of Nicotiana glauca. NCBI lineage: Eukaryota > Viridiplantae > Streptophyta > Magnoliopsida > Solanales > Solanaceae > Nicotiana > Nicotiana glauca. The sequence continues at coordinate 30,603 of MU696678.1, read as the reverse complement.
TCCGTGGGGAACCACTCAAACATCCATTGTACCTGGTCTTTTTTCAGATTCTCAAATAATTCTAACCATCCTCTGGCGTCCTCTGGCTGAGCGAACATTTTAGGCACATAGTTCATACGCTTTGGCTGGTGAAAGGCGATATGATCATCCCAATCTTTGTGTAGGATCTCCTGGCGGTATTCTCCTTTCTAGAGGTGTTCCATGAGCCAAAGCTGAAGTAACAAGTTGCAACCCTCAAAATGACTGCCTTGTTGTTGACAGTTGTTCAAAGCACGGTATATCTTGGCGACGATCATGGGCACTATGCAGAAAGTTTGTCCACCAATCCCTTCCATCAAAGTCTTGGTTACCATGGCCAGTCCGGGGACTTCGTGCCTCATTTTCTGCAAAATAAAGCACTAGGCCCTTACCCCCACCAGACTCGGCTATTAAACCAATAATTAGCATACCAAGCACTTAAGTTCTCCAAATAAATGCACAGAACATGGAGGTGTCCATTTGGGTTTCAAGGAAACCCGGTGGACTTTGGACAAGGCTATCTTAATGAGTCATTATGTGGACAAAATAATTGACTCGACTAGGTTTGACCATGATGCATGTACAGTTTAAATGGAGTAAGGTTTCTATTGGGGTTTTAGACAGGTACCCTTGAGCGAACAACTCAAGAGGGAAAGGCACGAAACCATCGACTGCACCGCTGATCGACTGGTTTTACTGCAAATATGCCATTGCCAAATTTAAGGGGTGATAGTATTGGAAGCGCGCAACTACTCATTATAAGCGTTGCTATAGTATTTATTTGGCACGAGTGGAATATAATGTTGAAAATGCAGTTTACAAGAATGAAACATGTTGACACGTATTTTCACGTTCATACAATAAAGTTTACAATGATTGCTCAAAAATTACAACAGCATTGATGAAAAAGCGGTAAATGAAAGTAATTAAAGAAAAAGAAACAAAAGAAACAAGTCATATTCAAATAAAGGCATTAAACAAAGCAATAAAGATAGCGGTAAAGTCACATATAGCATGCAATGGTAAAAGCCTAAAGAATCCCCAGCAGAGTCGCCATGCTATCGACGCCCCATTTTTCTCGCGAAATCGGGTTTACGACATTTGGGAGGACAACTCCATTGGGTCTTGGATTTTTGGATTTTGGAGAGTCGCCATCTAATGATTATAGTGCATTAGGACACTTTTTAGAAGAATTAAAGATGAAAACCAGAGTTTGTGTAAGGGCTCGAAATTATCTCGAGGGGAAGGTGTTAGGCACCCCTCAAGATCCACTAGTGTGGTTCCCGGCCATGCTACAATTGTGACTTTAAATGCAAACACGAATAAACAAGCAATTATTCAAATAAGAAGCATAAAAAGAGTTAAAAGACGTGTTGAAATTCATAAAAGAAATAGTTTTGTGATTGAAGAGATACGCAAGTAAAGGGAAGGGGTCAAACAATTGGTGCAAACAACTTGAAAGACATATAAGAAACAGAAGTTGAAACAGCTTTTAAAAATTTGAAAATTATTAAACTAATAAAGAGGGAGGGGGGTCCTAGGTTTATGCATTACATGGATCATTCGCACAACACCGGTACCCAATTGTACGCGTAGTGTTATCGTGTAATCATCATCTCCATGTCTACCCTTCCCACCCCGTCAAGGTATTAAAGCACGGAATGGTATCGCTTACTTATTGCATGCTATTACCTATCCTGATCCTATCAGTCCTGGAGACAAATGGACTACTAATCCTAAAGGGAAAGGGGTTTGGGGCTTTTAGAAGTTGTAAAGGAGAAAATAAAAAGGCGTCAACCAAAAAAAATAGTTGCAAACAGAAGGGGAAATAGACAAGCAAGCAAGGCTCAAATATGCCTTCATAAATCATCGAACACCACAGAGTTTAGCACGTCTTTCACGTACTGATTTTTGGTCTTATTTGAATAAAGCAGTGAGCGGACTGGTTCAACGCATATTTTTGGGTAAAAAATCTACATTAGGCATACTCGAATGCAGTTGTTTGAAACTGATCTGATTGACTTAGGTGCTAATTAGAACTAGGCGTGACATATACTAATATTAGAAACAAATGTGCAAACTAACAGGGGTTACCAATTTTAGCGGGACAGTATAAGTTTAACAGCTAGTATTATCTCTATTTAGATTCAAAATTTCCTATGGGCATGCTTTCTATATGAATAATGATTTGGAAACCTTTTAGACATTAACAAAATCCTATGAGCATGGCATCTAGATGCAGTTTTTATTATTTAAACCTACAAATAGTTTGCCTAATGACGTTTGTAGAATACAGCAGTTTGGTAGGCCATGTTTATGTAAAATTGCGGAACGATTAGAAGTTAACCTATAGGGGGGATATCTATGCATGTTTACAGAAATTAAAGATTAAAACTATGAGCATGATTTCTAGGTGGATATGCAGAGATGAGAGTTAAAGCCTATAGGCATGATTTCTAGGTGGATATGCAAGGATGAGAGTTAAAACCTATAGGCATGATTTCTAGGTGGATATGCAGAGATGAGAATTAAAACCTATAGGCATGATTTCTAGATGCGTTTGCAGAAATAAAAGGTTTGAACCTATAGGCAGGATCTCTACCCTTAGTGCAGAAAGTAAATCCCATCCTCCTTTCTTTATTAAGTTCCCCAGAGTTTATACAAATTATTACAACCTAAAAGAAACAACTGAAATAATAAAAAATATCAGAAATCCTTAGCTGCATCCAAGGAACCTAATTCAGACTTAAGGCCTAATAACATGAGATTGAACCACTTTCGAGATCCAGATTTCCAAGCCTTCTCTTATCTAAGGTTTTTCAGAGATCCAAGGGATTTCAGGAACCCCAGGCAGTGCATACACCCAAGATATTCATAGAAATTGAGTTGTGCAATATGGAAGAGCCAGCCCTTGTGTGTCCAAGTTTAGAGGGAGNCCTATGATCAAGCATTTAGGGAGTAAAGACCTACTGGAGGTCAAGCCATGGCCTGAACAATAATCAGAAGTACTGACAGGTCAAGGCTGTTACTCAACATACACACAATAGGGGAATGAGGAGGGGAAATTGACAAGCTTAGGACTCCAAGGGGTCCAGTTCATAACCATGGACAATGATTTCAGGCATTGCCATGTTTCTGAACCATAACTAAAAGCATACAAAGGGTATGTGAGGGTTTGGGATTCATTAAAGTATCAAATACATAACAACAACACACAGGATGCACATGTAAATTAAATATAAAATTACAAGGGAGAGGGAAACATGTTAAAGCATGCTAGAAACAAATGTTAATTAATGAAGACATGAATAGAAGTAGGCAGGAATAAAACACATTGTTGTTGAGACCTATAAATTAACTGGGATATACCAGTAGAGAAGTAAAAGTGTAGAAGAAAGTAGAGTTAACAAAGTCCACAACAACACAACAGCACAATTAGCAGAAAGAGGGAGAGAGTTTTAAGCGAGAGTGATTTGAACTCCGATTTGCTTTCTGTGTTTGTGTGTTAAAAAAAAAGGGATGAGAGTATTTATAGCTTTGAAAACGTGTAGAGAAATAAGGTAACAAGTACAAATCTATCACAAATATGGCATGGTCACAAATCAGAATCAAATTAGTATAAGACTCCCCTTTAATCAGGGGATTCTTATTCAAACGGATGCTAACAGGATCCAAATAAGGAAAGGAGAATCAGCCTTGTAAGCAGAATGGATGTTGCCATAAATGAAACAGTAAAGTCATACAATAGACAATTAAGTCTAAGTACAGGACTTAAAATTATTTTTTGGAAAGATTCAGGGAGGCCAATCAAAGGAAAAGAATCAATTACCCTTAACAGGCGAGTAAAATCAGAATTTCACAAAGGAAAAGTTTTGCAAATTAATCATGAGTTTGA
>MU696678.1:0-25482 GCA_026770625.1 Nicotiana glauca | reverse complement strand
GAAATGCAATAGAGGCCAAATCATAAATAGCCAATTTTTCCCTTTTAATTTTATAAAAATAGTAATACTGATTTTAAAAATAAATTAAACATACTGGGTAAATAAGTATTATATAAATATTAATCGAAAAATACTGGGATTAATTTTGTAAACGTAAAAATGTTATAAATTACATGATAGGCTATAATTGCAATTATATTCAATTTAGCTTTAACATACCAAACAAATTTGTAAAAAATATGCAAAAATTACTTTAATTATATTTAGCTGTAAATATGAAAATACAATGAATTATTCACCAAGATGATAAATTTGGGAATAATTATTGGATTTTTTTTGTGTAAAATAGGCAATAAATTGGTTTTAAAAAATCATCAAAAAATGTCAAAACTCTTTGATGTGCTTATATATGCACAATATGCTATTTTAAAAATATTTAGGTATAAGAAATACTTAGGAAAAAATTGGGTATCAACACATAGGTTTAGGGCCTTATATAGTGTATTGTGATGCATCTCGTATTGGGCTTGGTGCGGCATTGATGTAGGGTAGCAAGGTTATTGCATATGCTTCATGGAAGCTGAAGGTTCACGAGAAGAATTACCCTGTTCATAACTTGGAGCGGCAGCCATTGTTTACACGCTGAAGATTTGGAGGCACTATCTTTATGGAGTGTTGTGCGAGATGTTCACGGATCATCAGAGTTTGCAGTACTTATTCAAGCAAAAAGAGCTCAATTTGAGGTAGAGGAGGTGGTTGAAGCTATTGAAAGACTATGATATCACCATCTTGTATCATCCCGGGAAGGCCAATGTGGTGGTTGATGCTTTGAGTAGAAAGCCAGCTATTATGGGCAAGCCTTGCATAAGTTTCAGTCGGTGAGAGACTGCTTGCATTAGATGTTTAGGCCTTAACCAATCAGTTCGTGAGGTTGGATGTTTCTGAGCCTAGTCGTGTTTTAGCTTGCACAGTCGCTCAGTCTTCTTTGTTTGAGCTCATCAGGAGCGGCAATATGATGACCCTCATTTTCTTGTCCATAGGGATACAGTGTGGCACGATGATGCCAAGCAGGTTATGGTTGAAGATGATGGGGTTTTGAGGATGCAGGGTCATGTTTGTGTGCCTAATATGGATGGACTTCGTGAGTTGATTCTAAAGGAGGCCCATAGTTCCCGGTATTCTATTCATCCAGGTGCCGCCAAGATGTATCAGGACTTGCGGCAGCATTATTGGTGGAGGAGGATGAAGAAGGATATAGTTGCATATGTAGCTCGGTGTCTAAATTGTCACCAAGTAAAGTACGAGCATCAGAGACCTGGTGGTTTACTTCAGAAGATAGAGATTCTTGAGTGGAAGTAGGAGCGTATCACTATAGATTTCATTTTTGGACTCCCACAGACTCAGAGGAAGTTCGATACCGTTTGGGTTATTGTGGATATACTGACCAAGTCAGTGCATTTCATTCTTGTGGTCATTACCTATTCTTCAGAGTGGTTGGAAAAGATATATATCCATTAGATCGTTCGCCTTCACAGTGTGCTCATGTCCATCATTTCTAATTGAGGTAAGCAGTTTACCTCGTATTTCTGGAGGGCATGGCAACATGAGTTCGGCACGCAAGTGGAGCTGAACACGATATTTCATCCTGAGATGGACGGACAGTCCGAGCACACTATTTAGATATTGGAGGATATGCTCCGCGCATGTGTTTGACTTCGAAGGTTCGTGGGATCAGTTCTTTCCCTTGCAGAGTTCACCTACAATAATAGCTATCAGTCAAGCGTACAGGATGGCTCCCTATGAGGCATTATATGGTAGACGATGTCGATCGCGGTTGGATGGTTTGAGCTGGGGGAGGCTCGATTATTAGGTACGGATTTGGTACAGGATGCCTTGGATAAGGTTAAGATCATTCAGGATAAACTTCGTACAGCTTAGTCCAGGAAGAAGAGTTATGCCGGCCGTATTAGGGTTCGTGATGTGGCATTCATGGTCGGAGAGAGAGTGTTGCTCCGGGTATCACCCATGAAGGGTGTAATGAGGTTTGGGAAGAATGGTAAGTTGAGCCCTAGGTATATCGGGCCTTTTGAGATCCTAGAGCGAGTGGGATAGGTGGCCTAAAAACTTGCATTGCTACTAGGTTTATCAGCGGTACATCCACTGTTTCATGTGTCCATGCTTCGAAAGTATCACAGAGATCCATCTCACGTGTTAGATTTTAGCACTGTCCAATTGGAAAATGATTTGACTTACAAAGAGGAGCCGGTAACTATTCTAGACTAGCACATTCGTCAGTTGAGGTCGAAGAGTTATCCTTTAGTTCGGGTGCAATGGAGAGGTCAGCCTGCTGAGGCAACTACCTGGAAGTCCAAGTCCGATATACGGAGTAGATATCCCAACCTTTTCACCAACTCAGGTACTTTTCTATGTCCGTTCGAGGATGAACGGTAATTTTAGAGGTGGAGAATGCGATGACCCAAAAGGTCATCTTATGTTTTAGAACTCGATTCCATGTCCCAAGGCCTTTAAAACCTTATTTTATTCCTCCTCAATTTGCGTGCACAATCCGAGCGTGTTTCCGGAAAGCTTTTATGTTGAAAGTTGATAAAAATATGGAATTTTACTTTAAAACCTCATCTAAGTTGACTTCGGTCAACATTTTGGTATACGGACCCGGAGTCATATTTTGACAGTCTTGGTTGGTCCGTATCGAAATATGGGACCTGGGCATATGTCCGGAATCGAATTTCTAGGTCCCTAGCTCGAGATATGAATTTTTGTTGAAAATTGAATGATTGAAAATTTAGTGGTTTTAAGAATTTGGTTAATATTTGATCTTGTTGGTATCGGATCCGTATTTTGACTCTGGAGCTTGGTACAGGTTCAATATAATATTTATAACTTATCTCTGAAATTTGGTGAGAAATGGAGTTTGTTTGACGTGATTCAGACGTCCGGTTGAGGAAACATAAATTTTAAGGTGTTCTTTAGAATTTTATTTGATTTGATGATAAACTCAAAGTTCTAGGTGTTATTTTGGTGATTTGATCGCACGAGCAAGTTCGTATAATATCTTAAGACTTGTGTGCATGTTTGGTTTGGAACCCCGAGGGCTCGGGTGAGTTTCAGATAGGCTACAGAGTGAATTGAACTTAAGAATTCTTCCTAGAGTGGTTCAGGTCCATAGATCTCGCATTTGCGAGCAAATGGGCTGGGAGGGGACCTTCGCAATTGCGAAGCTCATCATCATAATTGTGATCGTTTCAGGCCGCAAATGCGAACAATTGTTCGCATTTACGAATGCGGCATAGCTGGGGAAACTTCGCATTTTCAAAGGTTTTCTCGCAATTGTGGGCTTCGCATTTGCAAAGCCCTGGTTGCATTTGCGACATCTGCAGTTGATGAAAAGAGACATAGACGAGATTTTTCTCCCATGCTTCAATTTCAAAACCTAAGACCCAAGAGGTCATTTCCCAAAGACCATTTCTTCCCCAAATCATAGGTAAGTGATTCTAAACTAGTTTCCTTCAATCTTTCACTTCATTTTACAAGATTTCAACCTACAATCTAAGATTTTCAAGGTAGAATTGGGGATATTTGGGTAGAAACTAGGGATTTCAAAATTTTGGGATTTAGACCTCAAATTAAGGTCGAATTCCAAAACCAATTATATATCCGGGCTCGGGGGTGAATGGGTAATCGGGGTTTGGTCCGAATTTTGGGTTTGGAGCAAGCGGGCCCAGGAGTTGACTTTTGTTGACTTTTTAAAAAAATTTCCTAAATTGAATTTCTTGCAATCATGGGTAGTTCCTAAGGCTTAAATTGAATTGTTTGGTTCGTAATTTTCTAGATTCTATTGGTCCGGAGGCTTGTGTGAAGGGAAAAATGATGGTTGAGCTTTGAGTTTGGCTTTGGATCGAGGTAAGTATCGTGGTTAACCTTGGCTTGAGGCATTAGGTCTTATTTGCCTATTTTCTACGTGTTTGAATGTTGAGTACAATGTATAGGTGAGGTGACGAGTACCTATACGTTGTTGTTGAGTCATAGCATGTTAGTGAGTCTTATTCATAAAATTGTAGCTTTTTGTGATCATATTATCCATTCATAGACTAGTTTGTTTTTATGTTGATCATTCTTATCATATGTACGAATTTTGATATTGATTGAGTATTGACTCAAAATGGAGGTTGATATTGTGGAACCAAATGTTGAAGTAAGACTTGTTGTTGTTATTTCTATCTCCCTTTTATTATTGTTCCTTATTTTGTTGAGGGAGAGTGTTAATGTAAGAAAGGTGATGCCGTGCCATGTTTTGTGAGTGTTAATGCATGAAGGCTGATGTCGTGCCATGTTATGAGAGAGTTAACGCACGAAGGCTGATGTCGTGCCATTCTTATCTGATTTATATGGTAAGAGTAAGAGTAAAAGCACGAAGGGTGATGTCGTGCCATTTCTATTGATTATCTGGTGAGATTGAGAGTAAAAGCATGAAGGGTGATGTCGTGAATTTTTCGTTACTGTGTTTACTTGTTATTACTGGTTCAAGGTGTATTAGCTGCTCAAGTTTCTTTACTGCTGTGATTCTTTATCTTGTGATCCCCTCAGCATGTCCCCTCCCGATATTATCTGTCTACCTCTTAATTGACATTATTTTGTACATATTCTGTTAAACTGTACTGGGTTATTATGTCTGTGTGTTGTCATAGACTCGTCACTACTTCGCCGAGGTTAGAATCGACACTTACCATTACATGGTTGTACTAATACTGCACTCTGCACTTTCTGTGCAGATTTCGATACTGGACCATGTTGACCCGAGTTGAGCTGCTGACTTCAACCCCACAGGAGACCCGAGGTAGATCTGCCGGCGTCCGCAGACCCTGGAGTCCCCTTCTAGTTGTTTCAGTTTACTGTTTCTTTTAATTTGAAAATAGTTCCATCTTCTTTCAGCCATTTATTTGTAGTTACTCTTAGATGTTCGTGAGTTGTGACACCAGGTTTTGGGTAGTTAAATATAACTATTTGGGTTATTATGTTTTTCCGCTCTCCTCTTAATCTATTATGGTTTAAATTGTTGTTATTCACTGAATTGTTTAAGAGTTAGCATATTAATTATCTAATTGTTGGCTTGCCTAGTAACTGAAAGGTTAGGCGACATCACGGTCTCGACAGTGGAAATCCAGGTCGTTGAGTTTCAGATATGTTTAGATTGTGTTGCGCTCGTTTTTTTTATATTTTCACGTCATTTCTTCAAGCATAAATGGTATCACATTAAGTAAATGAACTCCAATTTCTATTTTTATTAAAGAATTATATTCTTATCGCAATTACAAAGCCATAGGAAAAAGAATCATCGAATTTGGAGATCGTATGAGGAAGTTATTCTCATTTTAGTATTGGAGAAGAGAACTGGTGTTGGTGCTTCGTAGATGCTTAGTTCAGGCCGCATCTGCAACCTTGCAATGCGAAAAATCATCCGCAAAAGCGAAAATGACAGCTGATAATGCACAGGCGGCATTTTGGGCACAAAAGTAGAAATTTCTGCATATAAAAAAAAAATCAAATTGCATTCTTTTGGTATTTTGAGCACATTTTGAGTTTTAGAGCTCCGATTGAGGTGATTTTCGCAGCGTTCTTCTTGTATTTTCATGGGGTCAGTATCTAATCTTAAGTTTTATATTTTAACATGATTTAATAATTCATTTATAAATTTATCCATATTTTGATTGGAGAATTGAGGTTTTTTTTTTATCAAAAACCTTTCTAAAGAGAATAATTTGTCTTTGAACATCGATTCGGAGTCGAAATTGAATGAAGTTAGTGTGGTTGGACTTGTAATTAAATGGGTGTTTAGATTTTATAAATTTTTTGGGGTTCCAAGGTGCAATTCGGGGTTGACTTTTTATTTTCATTAAAGATTGAAGCTTTATTATTCGAAATTGTTTCTGTAGATAAGAAATTGCGGACGAGAATATAAAATCAAGACCGAAAAATATTACGACAATCATAGTATTTTATTTCAAATAATATAATTGTACGATCTCTATGAATCCTTTGATTCTTCTTTCCAATAGTAAATAAATTTAAGGACCTTTAAGCTTGATCTTGATTTGTTCGTCGTTCTTGAGCTTGAACCTGATTCGTTCTTCGTTCTTGGGCTTGCACTTGATTTGTTCTTCGTTCTTGAGCTTGAACTTGATTGCATGGAAATTGAAACTTGTGGAGGAATTTGCAGCGTTTGATCCACTAGCTCTTTCTTGCTTCTTGTTATAACTTCTGGTATCTTTTTTGGGTTATGAAGACCCTATTTATAGTTGTGGGAGGGAAGAGTTGTGTTAAGAACAAACTTTTTCCGACCAATCAAATTGAAGTATGATAAGGCTGCATTTAATTGTTTAGAACATGTCACTTGCACACATGGCGCGATATCATTGGCCTTTTAATGTGTCTTGGCATGCCTTGTCATTTTTACACGTGGCATAATCCTATTGGCGCTTCCGTTTGACTTTGCGCGCCATATCATTTGACACGTGGGCATTAATTTGGGGCCTCTAGGAAGATGAAATGTTGGGCTTAATGAAGTGGGCTCACTTTAGCTCAATAATGGGCTAGCTCAATGGATTAGGACTTATTTATTTAACCCATAAAAATTGGACATATACAATTAATCCACTTATATTAGCCTAATAAATTTATTTGAACTAATATATCTTGAATAAAATATAGTCCAAATTATTGTATGAATTTAATTTTAATAAAATTTATATGTCTACAGTTTCCTATAGTTTTTATTTATTATATTAAGTTATTTTGGCTAGATTGAGCCGTCCGGAGATTGTTTCACACGAGAAGGTCATTTTAGAGTATCGGTTTAGATTCTTTAAGGTAAGTATCTTGCCTAACTTTGTATGGGAGACCTACCCCTTAGGATTCGTGTCGTTTGTGCTATTTGTGTCATGTGAAAGCCGTGTACGCGAGGTGATGAGCACGTACTCGGGCTTATATGTGAAAATTGACTCGTTTAGACTCTTAGACTTCTTTCATGTATTCATTTGGAATTATTAGCACATATTGTATCTTTTACTCATCATGTCTATTATCAGATGCTTTATTTGAAGTTGTTGTTACATGTTACATTCTTAACTTTTCAAGTTTTCTCTTATATGATTTAGATGAAGTTGTTATCACTTTTTATCATTATGTGATTTCTTTTATTGTGGAGTTATTTTTGGTTGAAGTTGTTCTACATGATATCCCTTTTGTTGTCGGGTTATTCTCATTCATTTAGATGTAGTACTAGTTCGTGTCATTTGTTTCATGTTAGCCTAATCCATACACTAGGAGCCGAAGTTTGCCATTTTATGAAAATACTTTCACTATTGAGTTTATCCTTAAGCAATTAGTTAGAATTGAGGTTATCGAAAGTCATTAAGGGATTTTAATTGAAGTTGTGTAAAGAGGGGGTGAGTTTCTTATTGAGTCGCTTTACCATTCCTGTTGTTATTGAGATTTTATACATATTGTGTTTGAGCCATGAGCTATTTGTTGTGAAAATATTATTGTTGGATCCTTGGAAAGGTTGTGGCTTATGGGCATTTGTGTTACGAGTTGATACGTTGTGTTGTTGTGATGTTAGCATTTGTGAATTGTTGTGCGGTTTTAGTTGTTGTTATGCGGAGTATAAGGGTGGCATGTCACCGTAGTTGTTATGCAGAATATAAGGGTGGCATTTCACCGTTGTTGTTATGCAGAGTATAAGGGTGAAATTTTGCTGTTGTTGTTATGTAGAGCATAAGGGTGGCATTTCACCATTATTGAATGTATGGATTGATAAGTGTGGCTATTGTGTTATTGTCCGAGCAAAATGATAAAGGTGGCTATTATACGGAGTGATACGGGTGGCTATCGTAGAGATAAGAGTGACAAATATTACTGTCAGGACGGAGTAATAAGGAGTTCTATTACACATAGTAATGTAGGTGGCTATCAGAGAGATAAAAGTGGCTATGTCTGGGATGATATGTGATGGTTTGGAGACATTGTGTTGGTAATTTTCGTGTGATGGTGTACTTTTCCTTGTGATTTTCATACACCTTACATGACTTGCTTTGTTATTTCGATGAGCTACTCGATGTCTTTGATATTACTTATTGACTTGGTCTGTAGTGGTAAACTCACACAAGCATACGCTGTAGTATGCCACTTATACTAGCTCAGGAGTATGAAACTTGACATTTATTAATCATGCTCATGTGTTCTTGTATTATTTGTTTCCATGTTGATATTGAGCCAGCGACCATGCCGGGCGGATTGTGATTGTAAGCCTATGATCATGTCGGGCGAATTGTAAATATGAGCCTCTGATCATGCCGAGCGGATTGAGATATTGGCATATGAGTTGTCCATGCGATTGTGATTCGAGATGTGGGTATGAGGTGCCGCGAGTACATGAAAGTGGGTTGAGACCCATGACGTGTGAATATGAGATGAGGTATCATGGGGTGATTTAGTTGTGAATCTTGTGTTAGTACGACTTGATTAATTGATTGTACTTCGTGTTCCTTATTTGGTTTCAATGATACTTCTTGGCATTCTTGTTGCTTTACTGTTTATATCACATGTTGATTTTTTTGTCATTTGCTGATTTCTGCTCTCCAGTATTAGTTTTATACTTCTATACTGCACAGGTTACTTTGTCTAATGAGTGTCTTGACTAGTACCTTGTCACTACTCCACCGAGATTAGTCTTGATAATTACTGAGTACCGACTGTGGTATACTCATACTATAATTTTGTATATTTTTGTGCAGATCCAGGTACTTCGGAGTCTGTGGATTGCTAGATAGCAGATCAGCTATTGTTGTGGAGACTTCAAGGTATACCATCGTCGTGTTCCCAGGCCTCGGAGTCACCTTCGAAAATTATTTGTGTACAATATATTTCTATTCCGGAACAATTGTACTTAAAAATTTTCTAGCAAACTCAGTAGAGCTTATGACTTGTAATACCGGTTTTGGGATTGTTGGCTCTGTATAAAAGTTTCTGTTTCATATTTAATAGTTGTTGGTTGAATTTTTCCATGTAATCAGTAAGCGTTAGGCTTACCTAGTTTTAAAGACTAGGTTCCATCACGACATCCTACAGATGGAAATTAGGATCATGACACTAATCCTGTCAAAGGTCATATCCGCGACAAGCTGAAGATGTGTCATGTCTTTCCTAATCACCTCTCCGCAATATTTCTTCTGCCTACCACTACCCTTCCTCGGCCCCACCATAGTCAACCTCTCACACCTCTTCACTGGGGTATCTGTACATGTCCTCTTTACATTCCTTAACCATCTCAGCTTCACTTCCCGCATCTTGTCCACCAGATCCACTCGGGCCCCCTTGTCCCGATATCTTCATTTCTAATCATATCTCTCCTAGTATGCTCACACATCCATCTTAGCATTCTCATCTTTTCTACTTTTATATTTTGAATATGAGAAGTTTTTATTGGTTAACACTCCTCCCCATACAACGTAGTCGGTCTAATAAGCACTCTATAGAACTTGCCTTTAAGCTTCAGTGGCACTTTCTTATCACGCAATACTCTGGATACAAACCTCTATCATCCATTCCGCTCCATTGCATATGTTTCATCCTCATCATTCTCCCCATTACTTTGAATTAAAAACCCAAGGTACTTAAAAATTTCTCTCTTGGATATAACTTGTGTATACAACCTCACTTCCACATCAGCTTCCTGAGTCACACTATTGAACTTGAACTCTAAGTACTCTGTCTTAGTCCTGCTTAACCTGAAATCTTTAGACTCCAGGGTCTGCATTCAAACCTCCAACCTAGCGTTAACATCACCTCGTACCTCATCAGTCAAAATTATATTATCTGCAAATAAAATGCACCAATATACCTCTCCTTTGTGTTGCATTAACTTACCTATCACTCAGGCAAATAGGAACCTGCTGAGGGCTGATCCTTGGTGTAACCCCATCATGACCGGAAAGTGAACAGAGTCTCCTTCCACTCTACTCACCCACATCTTAGCTCCACCGTACATGTTCTTTATCACCCTAGTATATGCGACAGGTACACTTCTAGCCTCCAAACATCTCCACAGAAATGTTTATGAGAAAAAAGAACTATTTGCTTGAACAATTATTTTGATAAAAAGAAAGAGGTTGAAGACAATTAAATAGTGATCGAGCCAAACCCTTTACCTTGCATCTAAATCGATATGATAAATATGAAGATAATGACTAGATTTACAACAATGAATAACGAGGCAAGAGCTACAGAAAATTCAATTGTAAGCTTTATATTTCTTGCAGGTGTTCGTCGAGAGCGAACAGAGAGTGAGAGAAAAAGAGATATGTATTACAGGTTGTCCAAGATGGTGCCTTAGAGGGATGATAATGTGTACCCCTTAGCTTCTTTGAGAACTAATTATACAAGACAAGAAAGAACCTTTTCGTGACAAGACTGCTCGAAAAAGAACTATCAACAAGGCGTTTCAAGATAGGCACAAAACTCGATTGGTGAGAATGCACTCCAACTGGTGCCAGGCCAGGTTCGGGGTAAAAGATCTGTTGGGCCGGGTGTCATCGCCTTTGTCAATAATATCTGTTTTTGGCTAGACTTGGTGAATTTTAAAAATAAACTCTTATAGACCATGTGTTGCATATATACCAAAGGAGGTCTATAACAATTTTGTATACAACAACCTGTGATGGGAGGTTATAACTATCAGACGGGATTATGAATTGATAGTCAACCAAGACAGATATTTATTACATGATAAGTATTTACCAAGGATGTTTATTAATAACAACTCTCAAACTTCTCTAGGATTTTGAATTTTCTTATCAACCCGTAGAACTGATTGTATTTATATCGATCCTTTTAATTAATTCAAAGGATGCAAAGATTGTCCATATTTATCACACCAACGTAACCAACTAAATCCGTAGTTGTCTCTATACTTTTACATGATAGAGAAATAAAATATGATGTAAAGTAGACATATAAAAGAGTTGATTATAAACAGTAGGTATACAGACTCAAGTTGTTACAACAAGCAAACAACTTGATCCGTAGATCAACAGTGAGTAGCTGAAACCAGACAATAATCGACCATACGTATATTATAGAACTTAGGCCGCGATAACTACGGTAATTGGAAATACATAGCCTCAAAATAGATCAACTGGGACCACTATTCATCCTTGTCACGACCTTAAACCCAGACCCGGTCGTGGTGGCGTCTCTCGTGAAGACAAGGCCAGCCGACACAATACCCAATTCATTTTAAGCAATTAAAATAAAATAATTGAAGTCTTTAACATGATTAAATCTCAAATAAACAGTGAAACAATACAATTTGCGGAAAGAACCAACACAGCCCGACATCGGGGTGTCACCAGTCATGAGCATCAATAATAAGTCTAGGAATACAGGAAAGGGACTACACAGTCTATCACAAAATCCATTACATGGGATAAGAAATAATGATAAGCGGGAGAAAACGTTGGGCTGCGAACGCCGAGCAGCTACCTAGTGGACTCCGAAAATCTGCTGGAAGCTATCAACCCTTGCTAGCAGGACCTGAAGCGGCTGAATCTACACACAGGGTGCAGGGAGTAAAGTGAGTACTCTAACTTAGTGAGTAATAACAATAAATGAAGATCGAGCGATAAGAAATCACGTAAAAACACAACATGTTATACAGAGGCAGAGTAAAACTAGTAAAGTGCAATAAAACAGTGAAATCTCATAAAAACACCTTAGTTCAGTTTAAGCTTCTTTTGAAATACCTTTTTAACAGTTAAACAAGTAAATGACATGCAAGTAGAAGAGATAAACACAAAAAAACCGCCCCCCGGGCACAATACCAACAGAATCAGCCTTTTGGGCAACAACATGGAACAACACCATCCCCTAAGGCTATATCTCATATCACAATGGATACCCGCGCTCACTGGGGGTGTACAAACTCCGGGAGGGGCCCCTTACGGCCCAAGCGCAATATCAAGTCATCTCGAGGTATAATCAATAGGATTTCGGCCTCATATCAACAAGCCACCTCGTGGTGTACAATATCAGGCCCTCGTCCTCATAATCATAAATCAATGTATCACTGTTGCGGCGTTCAGCCCAACCCAAAAGTATCCTCACAACACAAGCCCTCAGCCTTACTCAGTCAGAAATCTCAAAAGCTTTTTGGGCACAGTAAAATATGATTCTCAGCCCAAAATATCATTTAATGCACTAAAACAGAGTAAACATGGCTGAGTTATGAAAACAGTATAATATAGCATGACTGAGTACAGGTACAAAGTCAAAACAATGAGAAAATAGAAGTAAAAATCCTCTAAGGGTCCAAATAGTTGGCAGGAGGCCCAAATATGGCATTCAGCCCAAAAACATGATGATAGCAAACAATTTTCAATCAAATACGTGGTAAAATAATCATTCGGGATGGACTAAGCCACAATCCCCAACGGTGCACGACCCCACTCTCGTCATCTAACGTGTGCGTCACCTCAATATAGCACAAACGATGTGAAATCCGGATTTCATACCCTCAGGACAACATTTACGATCATTACTCACCTCAATACAGTCCAAACTCTAGCCCGCGATGCCTTTACCCATTGAATCGGCATCAACTCTCGTCGAATCTATCCAAAATCAGAATCACGATGTCAAAATACACTAAGGGAACGAAGCCCATGCGAAAATAATCAATTTACAACATAAATTCCGAAATTAACCAAAACCCGACCCCCGAGCCCACATCTTGGAATTTGATAAAATTTATATCAATATATTCCTTATATCTCTACGAGTTCATACATATCAAAAGTCCCAAAATCCGACGACAAATGGCCCCTCAAATCCTAAAGTCAAGGTCTCCAATACCAAGCCCTAATCCCCAATTTTTAACCCTTAATTTCCATTAATCTTATGCCAAACCAATGAAATAATTCCTTAGGATCGATTACTAGGTTCAAAAATCTTACCTCCAGACGTTATCCCTTGAATCCCTCTCCAAAATCTCGCAAAAAGCTCCAAAATGACTTGAAATGGTGAAGAACAACTCAAAAATCGCGAAGGAATTCTTTTATACCTTCTGGCCCAGGCTTTTCGCACCTGCGGTCCAGTGCTCATTCCTGCGCAACCGCTTCTGCGGCCTCAAGTGCCGCTTCTGCTTTCATCACTTAACCCTTCACTTTTCGCATCTGCGATGCACAACCCGCACATGCACCATTGCAGGTGCAGTTCCTTAACCGCTTCTGCGGTTTCTGCCTTCCTTGTCTCCTTCCGCTTTTGTGACTGGTCTTCAACATCTGCGGGTGTCACACTGGCGGCCTCGCAACCATAGATGCGATTATGATGATAGACTTAGCTTTAGCTTCTACTTCCAACTTCCAAGCTTTCCGCCGACCATCTGAAATCATCCCGAGGCCCCGAGGATCTTAACCAAAAGCACAACCAAGTCCTATACCACTATCCAAACTTATACCAATCTTCAAAACACCTCAAACAATATTGAATCAATCAAAATATATCGGACTCAAACCTAAGGTTCTCAAAATCTTCCGAATTATGCTTTTGATAAAAAAAAGGTCTACCAAACCATGTCCAAATGACCTGAAATTTTGCACACACCTCCCAAACGACGCAACGGTCTTACTGCAACTCCCGGAATTCCATTCAGACCCACATATCAAAATCTCACCTACCAACCGGAAAACGCCAAAATTCAATTTATCCAATTCAAGCCTAAATCTACTACGGGCCTCAAAAATACATTCTGATCACTCTCCTAAGTCCCAAATCACCTCCCGAAGCTATTGGAACCATCGAAACTCAAATCCGAAACAAACGTTCGCCCTCAAACGAGTCAAGAAACATACCTGAAGCCTCAAACAGGTGAGAATATCTACCCCGTATCTCCTTCTTGGTCTCCCAGGTAGCCTCATCCACGGGCCGACCTCTCCACCGCACTTTCACTTAAGCTATATCTTTTGATCTCAACTTTCGAGCCTGACGCTCCAAAATAGATGTTGGCTCCACATCATAAGTCAAATCACCATCTAACTGTACCGTGCTGAAATCCAGAACATGAGATGGGTCCCCAATATACTTTCGGAGTATAGAAACATGAAATACCGGATGCACACTCGACAAGCTGGGTGGCAAAGCAAGCTCATAAGTCACTTCCCCAATCCTCCAAAGCACCTCAAAAGGCCCAATGAACCGAGGACTCAATTTACCCTTTTTCCCAAATCTCATAACACCCTTCATAAGTGAAACCTTCAACAGAACCTTCTCGCCAACCATGTAGGATACATACCGAACCTTCCTGTCAGCATAACTCGTTTGCCTCGACTGCGCTGTACGAAGCCTCCCCTGAATTACCTTCACCTTTTCTACAGCATCCTGCACCAAGTCTGTCACCAATAGCCTAGCCTCACCCGGCTCAATCCAACCGACTGGGGATCTACACCACCTCCCATACAAAGTCTCATATGGAGCCATCTGAATACTCGAGTGGTAACTGTTGTTATAGGCAAACTCTGCGAGCGGTAGAAACTGATCCCATGACCCTCCGAAATCAATGACACTAGAACCAACATGTCCTCCAATATTTGAATAGTGCGCTCGAACTGCCAGTCTGTCTGAGGGTGAAAAGATGTGCTCAACTCAACTTGAGTACCTAACTCTCGCTGCATAGACCTCCAAAACTGCAAAGTAAACTGAGTTCCCCTATATGAAATGATGGAAACTGGGACACCATGCAAACGAACAATCTCTCGGATATAGATCTCTACCAACCACTCTGAAGAATAGGTAGTACACACAGGAATGAAGTGTGCGGACTTGGTCAGCCGATCCACAATCACCCAAATAGCATCAAACTTCTTCAAGTTCTGTGGGAGCCCAACTACAAAGTCCATGGTGATCCGCTCCCACTTCCACTCTGGAATATCCATCTGCTGAAGCAAGCCACCCAGTCTCTAATGCTCATATTTCACCTGCTAACAATTGAGATACCAAGCTACAAATCCCACAATGTCCTTCTTCATTCTCCTCCACCAATAATGTTGTCTCAGATCCTGATACATCTTTGCGGCACCCGGACAAACGGAATACCACGAGCTATGGGCCTCCTCCAGAATCAACTCCCGAAGCCCATCTAGATTGGGCACACATATCCGGCTTTGCATCCTCAACACCCCATCAACACCAATAGTCATATCTATGGTATCATTGTGCTGAACTCTATCCTTAAGGACAAGCAAATGAGGCTCATCATATTGGCGCTCTCTAATGCGATCATATAAGGAAGATCGAAAAATCCGACTGGGCTCTAAAATATCTAACCTCACGAACTGATCGGACAAGGCCTGAACATCCGCTGCAAGAGGTCTCTCCCCAACTGGAATATATGCCAAACTCCCCATACTCATTGCCTTCTGGCTCAAAGCATCTGCCACCATATTGGCCTTTCGCGGATGGTACAAAATAGTAATATCATAATCCTTTAGAAACTCCAACCATCTCCACTACCTCAAGTAGAGATCCTTCTGCTAGAACAAGTGTTGGAGGCTATGATGATCAGTAAACACCTCACAAGACACACCAAACAAGTAATTCCACCAAATCTTCAACGCGTGAACAATGGCAGCCAATTCCAAATCATGAACAGGGTAGTTCTTCTCATGGGGATTCAATTGACGAGAAACATAAGTAATGACTCTACCCTTATGCATCAACATAACCTAATATCAACTCTTGAAGCATCACAATACACGGTATATGAACCTGAAGCTGATGGCAAAACTAACACTAGAGTTGTGTTCAAGGTTGTCTTGAGCTTCTGAAAGCTCTACTCACACTCATCCAACCACACAAATGGAGCACCCTTCTGAGTCAACTAGGTCAAGGGCGATGCGATAGATGAAAATCCCTGAATAAACTGACGGTAATAACCTGCCAAATCGAGAAAGTTGCGAATCTCTATGACTGAGAACGATCTGGGCCAACTCTGAACCGCCTCTATCCTCTTCGGATAAACCTGAATACCCTCGCTGGACACCACGTGCCCCAAGAAAGCCACTGAACTGAGCCAAAACTCACACTTAGAGAACTTTGCATAAAGCTTCTCCTCCCTCAATCTCTGCAACACAACTCTCAAATGCTCCGCGTGCTCCTCCTAACTATGCGAATATACCAGAATATCATCAATTAAAACTAAGACAAACGAGTCGAGAAAAGGCTGAAACATATTGTTCATCAAATGCATGAACGTTGCTAGGGTATTGGTCAACCCAAAAGACATCACCAAGAACTCATAATGACCATATCAGGTCTTGAAAGTCGTCTTAAGAATATTCGAGTCCCTGATCTTCAACTGGTGATAACTTGAACGGAGATCAATCTTGGAGAACACCCTCGCTCCCTGAAGTTGATCGAATAAATCATCAATGCGAGGCAAAAGGATACTTGTTCCTAACTGTTACTTTGTTCAACTGCATATAATCAATGCACATCCTTACGGTGACATCCTTCTTCTTCACAAATAGAACCAGCGCAACCCAAGGCGACACACTAGGTCGAATGAACCCCTTATCAAGAAGTTCCTGAAGCTACTCCTTTAACTCCTTTAACTCCGCTGGTGCCATAAGATACGACGGAATAGAAATGGGCTGAGTGCCCAGCACCAGATCAATACCAAACTCAATATCCCTGTCCGGTGACATGCCCGGCAGGTCCATAGTAAACACATCAGGAAAATCCCTCACAACTGGAACAGAATCGATACCGGGAGTCTCACCACCGATATCTCTCACAAAGGCTAAGTACGAAAGACAATCCTTCCCAAACATACGTTGGGCCTTGAAGAATATAATTACCCTACTGGGAACATAATCAGTCGAACCTCGCCACTTAATATGTGGCATACCGTATAGCCAATTATCATGACCCAATTTAGGGTCATGACCGGCGCTAAGGGGTAGGATCCCAAAGCAAGCCTTAAGGGGAATTTATAGAAAATTTGGCAGAGTTTTCCCTATTTTAGGACTATCCAAAAATTTACCCTGTCTTAGATTCAACAACAGAACCAACCTATATCAATCAAAGTATCTCCTAATCCTCATCAGCTAATAAAATATTTATCCAGCCCAATTAATCAATCAATTGTACCACGGTAATATTAAATTCATCTCCAAAATATGATAAGTAAGTCTAATACTAATTATAGTTCTAAAATAATAAAGGAACACTCATGACACAAAAAAAACTGACTATGGAGAAATTTTAAGAGTTTTAAATAAAATAACATAACAAATGAATAAACTCTTCGCCCAGCGAACAAGTGTGGGGCTCACCAGGAATTTGTCAAATCGTGTACTCTAATTAAATATTCGCTCGCATCAACTAATATCTCTGTAAAAAAAATAGCAGGGAGTGAGTCGCTAGCTCAGTGAGTAATAATACTTAACCACAACTGTTTTTAGCTAGGACAAGTCAGAAAACACGCTTGTATAATAATAAAAAAATATCATGAAGTAAATGCCCTTTTCAAAATCGGTAACAATAATCGGTCTTGTCTATTTTCATGTAAGAAGGAATCATTTGACAATTCGATAATATCTATAAACATTATCATATAAAATCTTATGTTTGGGAGGTTTCCAAAAAAGATTATGTAATCGGTATCACTGTGTGGACCCCTTCGTAAAAGGAGTCAAATATAACTGTAGGTCCCTACTTAAGGGTAAACTGTAACTGTATGCTAGTTCTACCTTCCCACTAGAGAGGGCTATAACTGTAATCGGTAATCTGTAAATATATGGTGCACCAGGTCTAACGAACCCGTTGTTAGCTACGGGATCCTTCAAAGTCTCCTCCCATTTATAATTTTCTTTGTAAACGGTAAATATTCACATGAAGCATTTTCAAAATACTATAGGCAATTCAATTCTTATCAAATTATGTAATCCAATTTCAGTAACGGTAATCATATCTCAAGTGACAGTAAAATATGTCTAGTAATAGTTAGAACATCTTAAATAACTATAAACATCTTAAGTAAAATGTTCAATACCATATCAAATAAAAGGACTTATCCCACATGCAACTTCAAATGTTCGATAAAATATTTTATCTTCAAAATCATGTATAAATCATGCAAGTTATGAAAATAAAAATTGCGGTAAGATTACTACTCACAGTACTCATGCTGAAATATCAAACCTGTTACTTGCGAGCACTTCGTGTGCCTTTTTTCGTGATCTATACGGTTACAAAATCAATCTACGAATTAGCTTCTTGGACTACCAATATTATTGATTCCAAATCTTGTCAAATTTAATCCATTTTTCTATTTTCACTCCTCAGGATATAACCATCTATTCTCTGTTAATTAATTGAATAGTACTTAACTGGAAAGGAAACTGATTCTTGCTTTTGTGTATGTCAATATATTTAGATTGCTAATACAAATGCTATGAATTGCTTAGGAACTCCATACCTTTGCTATATTTTGCCTACTGTTTTGCAAGCACTTAGAGCCTCTCCACTAGAGTAACAGAACTAATATATTCAATACTTATCAATTTAGAATATTAAAAATCTGATCTCATTTGTAGATATTCTCGTATATAATTCTATCAAAACTCACCCTAACAAAGTTACCAATAACACCATTTAGCCACGAATTTGGATATACCCATGTTAGAGGAATAAAAATACCTTGAAACTCGAATTAACACTGGTTGAAAGTCGCCCTTTTTGCGGCATCAGATCGCTAGCCACCACAAAAGCCTTCTTGATTTTTCTCTTTGTAGTCGTAAACTTGCTGCCAACAACATTTTTTGTTCCTCAGTTTCTACCCTTTTTGTTTTGTTGGAAAAAAATAGTTTTATTTTCATTATCTAAGTATTGCGTTGAAGTTAAGCTTCCTTTCTCGTTTTTTGCAAGGGCTCTAAAGCTTCATTCTATTCTCTGTAGGTCATAACCTGGTGGTTTCGGCCCATTAATTTGTGTCTATCTATTTTTTTAAATTTTGTTTGTTTGTTTGTTTTGCCTATTTGTTTTTTTCTTCTTTTCTTTTAGGTAATGACTGGAATGCCTATATTTTGTATGGGCTATTACACCAATGTCACTATCTTAGCATAACAATCCAGAATAGCACAACATGGAGATAGTCAATCCATGCCCAAAATAACATCGAAATCCACTATACATAATAATAAAAGATCCACTCGGGTCTCCAGACCCCCAATAACCACCGCACACGACTGGTACACATGGTCTACAACAACAGTATCGCCCACCAGAGTAGATACATGAATAGGTGAAAAAAGAGACTTACGGGGCGTATCCAAATAACAAGCAAAGTATGATGACACATAAGAATAAGTGGGTGCTGGAGACGAGGACATTTCCTCCACATATGACCTATCTCTCCACACTCATAGCAACTCCTAGGTGCTGGAGATGGGGACTGAAGGGAATCCCTAGCACCGGAATGACTAGTAAATGCACCTGGCATAGAAGAGCATTGAACTGACGGAGCACGGGATGAACTCTAAGCCGGAAAGGCACTAAGTGATGACTGGCCCAGATGAGAACTGTGAGAACCATGACCCGATGATGCCCCACGATAACCTGGGTGAGCTGGCCGAGCATGCCTAAATGGATGGCCTCTGCCGGGCTGAAACTGATCTCTTGAAGGAGCTCCACCATAACTACTACATCGTCTAGGCCTCTTGGCCTCCCTCTCATCTTGCTCCTAGCGAGGAACTGACTCAATCTCATGAGCAATGTCTACAACCTCCTCAAAAGTAGCACCAAACACCCTCTCCCTGGTCATGAGAATATGAAGTTGATATGTGAGGCCATCAACAAACATCCTAATCCTCTCTCTATCTGTCGGAACCAACCAAATAGCATAACGAGCTAACTTTTAGAACCTCATCTCATACTACGTCACATTCATCTCTCCCTGACGCAACCACTCGAACTGCCTGTGCAGCTCCTCTCTGCGAGACTATGGCACATACTTCTCCAAAAACAGAACGGAGAACTACTGCCAGGTAAGGGGTGCTACACCAACAGGCCTACGTCTCTCATAAGCCTCCCACCAACTGAAAACAACTCCAGAAAACTAAAAAGTAGTGAAAGTGACCGTGCTGATCTCCAG
This sequence comes from Nicotiana glauca, assembly GCA_026770625.1. NCBI lineage: Eukaryota > Viridiplantae > Streptophyta > Magnoliopsida > Solanales > Solanaceae > Nicotiana > Nicotiana glauca. Next base: position 5,261 of record MU696678.1, on the reverse strand, counting down.
AATACCCGTTATGCAAAGAATCCTCTAACACTTGTCCAAGAAACCCTGGGCATCCTCACCCTCTGCTCTACTGAAAGTTGGAGACTGAAGTCTACCAAACCTCTCCAATATGTGTTGCTCGTCCTCTAGAATGGCATGAGCTACATAGTCCTAGCAGTTGCAATCGGCTGGGCTGGATGTGCCCCAGGCATCTGAAGTCCCTGCATGACCTGCTCAGGTGCGAGTGGCGGGAGTCTGAGTGACTCCCCCGACATGAGAAGTAGCTGCGACTGTAGTAACTGAGACTGCCTGATCTAGGCCAGTGCATACTGATAGAATCTGAGCCAAGGCCTCCTGAAGATCCGGAATCACAATGGGCACAGCGGGTGCCTGAGCTGGTGCTGCTGGAGCATCCACAGCTAGGACTTGATCCTGAACTGGGGCGGCTGGTGGATCTGCAGGTGCTTCACTAGCTACGGTGCAGGCCACACGCATGCACCTATCGCTACCACGATCGCATCCTCGGTCTCTAGTGGCCACAGCTGGTGGTATTAGTGGGCGTCCATCCTGACCAGTAGCGCGTTTCCACACCATCTATGAGAGAATAGAATAACAGAAGTTTAGTACTCGGATCAATAGATAAGCACGACAAGAATTTCAAGGATATGAAGATTTTCCTAAAGGTTCTGCAGCCTCTCGAGGATAAATAAAGACATCTCTGTACCGATCCGTGAGACTCTACTAAACCTGCTTATGACTCGTGAGACCTATGTAACCTAGGCTGTGATACCAACTTGTCACGACCCTAAACCCCGACCCGGTCATGATGGCCCCTCTCGTGAAGGCAAGGCCAGCCGACACAATACTAAATTCATTTAAGAAGTTAAAATAAAACAATTTAAGTCTTTAACATGATTCAATCTCAAATAAACAGTGAAACAGTATAATTTGCGGAAAGAACCAACACAGCCCGACATCGGGGTGTCACCAGTCATGAGCATCTATAACAAGTCCAGGAATACGGGAAAGGGACTGAACAGTCTATCAAAAAATCCATTACAAGGGATAAGAAATAATGATAAGAGGGAGAAAACATTAGGCTGCGAACGCCGAGAAGCTACCAAGTAGACTCCGAAAATCTGCTAGAAGCTATCAACCCTCGCTAGCAGGACCTGAAGTGCCTGAATCTGCACACAAGGTGCAGGGAGTAAAGTAAGTACTCTAACTTAGTGAGTAATAACAATAAATGAAGATTGAGCGATAAGAAATCTCGTAAAAACACAACAACATGTTATACAGAGGCAAAGTAAAACCAGTAAAGTGCAATAAACTAGTGAAATCTTATAAAAACACCTTAGTTCAGTTTAAGCTTCTTTAAAATACCTTTTTAACTGTTAAACAAGTAAATGACAGGCAGCTAGAAGAGATAAACACATAAAAACTGCCCCTGGGGCACAATAAAACCAGAATCAACCCCTCGGGCAACAACATAGACAAACACCAGCCCCTCGGGCTATATCTCATATAACAATGGGTACCCGCGCTCACTGGGGGTGTACAGACTCCAGGAGGGGCCCCTTACGGCCCAAGCGCAATATCAATCCATCTCGTGGCATAATCAATAGGCTCTCGGCCTCATATTAACAAGCCACCTCGTGGCGCACAATCTCAGCCCCTCGGCCTCATAATCATAAATCAATGTATCACTGTTGCAGCGTGTAGCCCGACCCAAAATTATCCTCACAACACAGGCCCACGGCCTTACTCAATCAGAAATCTCTAAAAGCCACTCGGGCACAGTAAAATAGGATTCTTAGCCCAAAATATCATTTAATGTGCTAAAATAGAGTAAACATGACTGAGTTATGAAAATAATATAATATAGCATAACTGAGTACAGATAAAAAATCAAAATAGTAAGGAAATAGCAGTAAAAATCCCTTAAGGGTCCAAATAGTTGGCACGAGGCTCAAATATGGTATTCAGCCCAAAAACATGATGATAGGAAACAATTTTCAATCAAATACGTAGTAAAACAGTCATTCGGGATGGACTAAGTCACAATTTCCAACGGTTCACGACCCCACGCTCGTCATCTAGCGTGTGTGTAACCTTAATATAGCATAACGATGTGAAATCTGGGGTTTCATACCCTTAGGATAATATTTACAATCATTACTCACCTCAATCCGGTCCAACTCTAGCCCGCGATGCCTTTGCCCCTCGAATCAGCCTTAACTCATGTCGAATCTATCCAAAATAAGAATCAGGACATCAAAATACGCTAAGGGAACGAAGCCATGCAAAAATAATCAATTTACAACATAAATCACGAAATTAAGCAAAACCCAACCCCCGGGCCCATGTCTTGGAATTTGATAAAATTTACATCATTATATTCCTTATCTCCCTACAAGTTCATACATATCAAAAGTCCCAAAATCCGACCACAAATGGCCCCTCAAATCCTCAAGTCAAGATCTCCAATACCAAGCCCTAATTCCCAATTTTTAACACTTAATTTCCATTAATCTTAGGCCAAACACTGAAATAATTCCTTAGGATTGATTATTAGGTTAAAAAATCTTACCTCCAGACGTTATCCCTTGAATCCCTCTCCAAAATCTCCCAAAAAGCTCCAAAATGACTTGAAATGGTGAAGAACAACTCAAAAATCGCGAAGGAATTCTTTTATACCTTCTGGCCCAGGCTTTTCGCACCTGCGGTCCAGTGCTCATTCCTGCGCAACCGCTTCTGCGGCCTCAAGTGCCGCTTCTGCAGTCATCACTTAACCCTTCACTTTTCGCAGCTGCGATGCACAACCAAAACCTGTGCCATCGCAGGTGCGGTTCCTTAACTGCTTCTGCATCTTCTGCCTTCCTTGGCTCCTTCTTCTTCTGCAATTGGTCTTCTATATTTGCGGGGGTCGCACCTGCGGCCTCCCAATCGTAGATGCGGTTATGACAACAGACTTAGCTTCAGTTGCTACTTCCAACTTCCAAACGTTCCGCCAACCATCCGAAATTACCCTGAGGACCCCAGGACCTCAACCAAAGCACAACCAAGTCCTACATAACTATCCAAACTTATACCAGTCTTCAGAACACCTCAAACAACATCGAATCAATCAAAACACATCGGATTCAAGCCTAAGGTTCTCAAAATCTTCCGAATTACGCTTTTGATAAAAAAGTCTACGAAATTACATCCGAATGACCTAAAATTTTACACACACCTCCCAAATGACGCATCGGTCCTACTGAAACTCCCAGAATTCCATTCTGACCCCTATATCAAAATCTCACCTACCAACAGAAAAATGCCTGTTGATACCCAATTTTGTATTTTCATACTAAAAATACTTTCAAAATAGCATGTATATGGATATATAAGCACCCCCAAAGGTTTGGTATTTTTCCAAAATTTTTAAAGATTTTTAAAACCAGTTTATGGCTTATTTTGTACTATAAAATCCAATAATTATTCCCAAAACTCGTCATTTGGGTGAATAATTTATTTTATTTTCACATCTACACAAAAAAAATAATTTACATGATTTTTTACATAATTTTACAAGTCCATTTGGTATTTTTAAACAAAAATTGCATGAAATTGCGATTTTAGCCTATTTCTTGATTCAATAGCATTTTTAATCACAAAATCATTCCCAATATTTTTAAATTAACACTTACATATTTTTTATTAAATCAGTATTTTTAATCTTAATTTTAAAATAGCCTTTACTATTTTTGTAAATTCAAAATGGGAAAAGTAGCTATTTGAATTGTAGCCCATTTTACTTCTAATTATAGCCTGATTTGCACCCCAATCTAACCCCCTAATTGAACGACCCAATTTCGTTTCCTACCCGACCCAGACTCGATTAAAATGAACCCGCCCGGATTCAATTTTAAATCGTGGTCGTTGATTGTTTTAATCAACGGTCCACGTTTGCCCTTACCTTTTTAATTCAACCCAACCCCCAAACCCTAATCTCTTCTCACAAAACAGCTTCCACTAAACTCTCATCCTCTCAGATTCTCTAAAATCCTTTTCGAAACCCTAGTCCCTTTCCCATCGATTTCCACCGTATGTCACCGGAAACCATGGCATCTCAGGCCCTGGGTAGCCTGTACCTACCCCCACATACCTCTATGCTCTTTTGCTCGAGGTTTCAGAGTCCGACCTAGAAGACCCCGGCTCAGAATCTTTTCGATTCAAGTTCGATGGCCCTTTCCAGTTCATCTCCGGCGAGTCCTGGCCCTGCGAGTCCATCTCCGACTAAGGACCAGCCCATTCCAGGCCTTTCTCAGTTTTCTAGGGTTTTCTCTGAAACCCTAAGCCCTCAAGGTTTTCTTTGTTTCTCTCTAAGATCTGCTTTAGATCCTTGCTATTTTCTAAGATTTTAAAGTATCTCTCACATCTTTTCAATTTTTTGTTTTCAAAACTGTTCATCTTATTAAAACTTAGGGTTTTCGTGATCTTTTATACTTGTTCTACTGCTATATCTTATATTTTTACTTTGCTAGGTGCTTTCACTATGGTTTTCTGTGTATTTTTTTAACTGTATTTTCCTAGGTTTTCTAAGGATTTCATTTACTGTGTTTGCTTCCATGAACTGTCTTTGTTCTTTGGGTTTTCCTGAATTTATTTTTGACTGATCTTCTATGCTTCGTCTTTGCATGTAAGCTGTGGGGAAAAAACCCTAAATTTTGGGGGTTTTCAACCATTTGTGCACGATTGTTTAATTCTTGTGCTGCTTCTTGACTGATTTCAAAACCCTAAATTCATCTCATGTTTCTGATTCTTGCTAAGCTTTGCAAGACCTATTGATTTCTCGCTTGTCTATGTTCTTCTATTTGATCACGTGACTACACTGTTCGTCTAAATTCTAGCCTCGCATGTTTAAATTTACGCACTCTTTATAATCAGACTTTTCCTCTCTAAACAACCCTTAAGTTTTGGATTGATTTTGTATATGAGCTTCTTTTTTTATTCTTTCCTCGTCTAATTTGGACCAATTTTCTGACTTAATTCATTATTGAGTTCGAGTCTTTAATTCCTTAATTTACTATGTGATTGATTGATTTTACCCTTACCTTATTTATCTAACCGTGTATTTTTAAAAAAAGCTTCTCCTACGTATTTACCCTTTACTACACAATGTGTTCTTGATTTTCTTTCCTTAAAAAACAACAACTCTGCTTTCTCCTATTCAAATTCGAATTCCTTAATTAAAGGAGTTCCCTTTTTCTAATTGGTTCTGATTGGTATTGAATTAT